>JARFOD010121525.1:0-14480 GCA_031763545.1 Mopalia muscosa | reverse complement strand
AACGTTGAGTAAAAGGTAGATATCAGACCAATGGGCTAAAGCAATGAGGTAACATTGAGTAAAAGGTAGATATCAGACCAATGGGCTAAAGCAAGGAGGTACCATTGAGTAAAAGGTAGATATCAGACCAATGGCTAAAGCCAGGAGGTAACATTGAGTAAAAGGTAGATATCAGACCAATTGCTAAAGCCAGGAGGTAACATTGAGTAAAAGGTAGATATCAGACCAATGGCTAAAGCAAGGGGGTAACATTGAGTAAAAGGTAGATATCAGACCAATGGCTAAAGCAAGGAGGTAACACTGAGTAAAAGGTAGATATCAGACCCATGGCTAAAGCAAGGGGGTAACATTGAGTAAAAGGTAGATATTAGACCAATGGCTAAAGCAAGGGGGTAACATTGAGTAAAAGATAGATATCAGACCAATGAGCCACAATTAACAAAACTGTTTGTACGGAATGTCTTCTATATTGATAACACTGTTACAGGGCTTGATCAATTAAGGAGAAAAAGAAGCAGGTGCTTGGGGCATTATGGGAAGGTGGTAACACAAAGATACAGAAAAAAAACCCCCAAATTTCCATTTTACTACATGATCTGTTTCATTTTAAAAAACAAATTTTGATTTTATGCTTTATTATTATTTATTTTCTGCATTACATATATACAGGACACCACAATATTTTAAGTGCTTCAGACCTCACTGGTTCTTAATCACGCCAGGCACACTTATCATAGAAGTCCTAATAAGGAAGTCAAGATGTATTCTATATTTTGTCATTAGTCAATAGACTTCCTGAAAAAAGTTTATAGTTCTTTCTTTTGGTAAATTTTCCTTTAAATATCCTAACATACTAGTTTTTTAAAATACCCTTTTGAAAAGTACTTATATACACTTGGTAATTTTTCTCCTTTACCTTGTTGACTCTGAAAGCCCTTTTCATTCATGGTGTGTGGGATAAGTAGTTCTCCAACTTTAGCTGTAATACTGAGGGTAAATTTCTGCTCTGAAGCCATCAAATCAAACTTGGCAGGTTGTGTAGTGTCATTAAAATTAACAGCAGTAAGTACCGTTGTGGAGGCACCAGCTGCAAGGTTTGCTGAGAAAAAAATATATATATATATTGTAAAAATGGTTGTCATACATAAACAAAGTACAGTAACAGCTCCAAAGAAAGGTAATGAATTCATTTTGACAAAATATTGCAGTGTATCGATTGAAATGGGCTGTTACTAAACTTAACAGTGGTCCTCATAATAAGAACTAAACGAGTTAATTTCACTTTCAATATTTAAGAGTAAATTTTCAGAACACCTGTTCAAGGCACAAAATAAGCGGTATCGCATGGCAATTTGCAATACAAAATGACATAATTGCTACTTAACTTTCTGTCAGATGAGCAAAACTGCGATATGTTGTATTTATTAAAAAATCAGACTGCATCTTGCCTGGGACCACAAAATAATTACTCTCGGAAAAGTCAAACTTGACAACTGTCAGTTCTCATAAAATGGCGGATATTAAAATAGGGTCACAAAACATAAAGTGTTCTGCACGCTTAAAGCAATACTGCCGTATAGTGGGTCAAATCACCCAATGAAAAGACTTGTATGATCGCGCAAATTGCACTGCACACAGAAGCAAATTCTATTCTGTTCACCAACACTTTGATCACCAGGTTGCACATCGCTTAATGGTGTGTTTATAGGTCATTGGATTGGTTTGATCCATGATGCTGTTGCAGAAGCCATTGTACAAGCACGAAAAACTTACGCTTTCCAGACTGATATTTATAAAGCACAGTGACAGAAGACCAAACCAATGACGACAACAGTGAAAATGACAAAGGTTCAGTTGTGGGTGATGGAACTCGACCCGAAACACAAGTGGATTGAATTCTCAATTATCGACGGATTTGTATATAGCATTAGCTGCAAACTTTGCATAAAACACGCTAGTGACATGAAGATTCTATCAAGAAACTTTATCTCGTCTTTTTACTCTTGTGAAGTCTTATATTATTTACATTATACATTATTACCAATCTGGTTCTGAATTTGTACAGTGTGTCAGGAGTAGTGCAAACATACTTCAGAGCATATACATTATTTTTTTATAATTAATTTCCAATTTAAATATTAAGCAAAATTGCTAATTAATATTGAAAACTGGTAATCAATTTTACTAATTGGTTAGCAGTTTTGCTATTCAAATTTGAAATGTTATTTTGTGCCTTACCCATTGAACATAGTCTCTTATGCAGAACAGTTCAAAATCATTACCATACCAGTATATGTGTTTAAATTTTTGGAAGGCGTGAATATTCAGGATTACATATTTGTAAATGTGACGAAAATCCAATTATTATGTTGAAAAATATTGCAAAATGAGTAAATGTCAACAGAAAAAATAGACTGCATTTAACATGGTTTATGTCACGAAGTACAATAAAGATAAGACTAAAAAAATTATTAGTCTTTTATCTGGTAAATGCTGCCTTATTTTTAAAAAGTTTTGATTAGAACTATACCAGTGAATTTTTTTGTCTATCCCACTGTGTAAAGTCTTATAAAAATGACTTTTTCAGAAAACATGTTAAAAAATCAATGACGAACTGTTAAAAAAATGAGGCATCATTTACTAGTTCGCATGGTGCTCTTTACAATGGTACAAATTTGAAGTTTCTAGCATGATTAGTTTTCTAGAAATACGCCTTGGAAAAGTTAGCTTGAAATTGAAGTGCCAGAAATAGGGAACTAAAGTTTTGCGACTTGTATATATGATCAAGGGAAAACATGTTGCCTGGTATATATACAAATTCTTTACAGATATTTTACATTCTTGACAATGGTTTTAAGATAAACCTAAATATTGAATCACCATGTATCTGTTATTGGAGTTGTAAGTTTACTCTATTTTGCACTGTAAGTTTGAAGATTTTTGGTTTGAATTTTGGTTTCAGACAAGATTCCTAAGTATGGATTTTGTGACCAGAGTTTGAAGCAGTAGTCCTTAATGGCTTTTGTAGTAAACCACTTGTTTAAAATTGCATTCCTTCGAGTTTATATACTGTTTGCGTGTTATTTAATGCCATACATTTCACCAATATAAAGGTGTAGTATGTTTCTGTCAGGATCTTGTTAATACTGCCAATGTACTGTACTGTATCAGGTGACACAGAAACAAACCGTTTTCAGTCCTGAATTTGAATAAGTCATGACCTATCAATTAAAAATAACACAGTAGTAAAAAACAGTGCCTCAAAACAAAACCCTACAAAGTAAAGCTTTAAATACTCACCAATCTCAGGAAATTCTTGCATTTCCATTCCAGCCTGCAATGTCTAAATAGTAAGGAATACTTCAAATTAGTCATTCATTCTTCTTTTCTCTTTGACATCCATAAAACAAATTAATTTAGTGCTGCATAATCCTTTCACTATTACATTTTCCTTTTTTAGGAAGGGGGTGTAGGTAGGTGGTGCTGATGAATATTCCTTATAAAAGCAAGTTTAGACAGAATGACAGTATTTGGTACATACTGCCTTTAATCAGAAAGTTTTAATACCACAAAAAGTTTGTTTGTTTGTTTGATTGGGCCACAAAAAAGAATTAGTAACACATTAGTGTGGAACCAGATAAAGTAATCAGTACAGGGTTTATCCAAGATACATTAAATTTTCCAATTTACAACATTTCCAAACCACTTTAATCAATGAAAATAGAGATTTATTAAATCAGTTATTTTAGAGTTAAGAGCAGTCCTTACCTTATTTCCTACATGGATGCCTGTAAGAGGTTTATCACTCTGGTTAGTAAATGACAACTCTATTGAGGCCATTTTAGGTGAAAAAATAGAAATTGTTCGTGTAAATTTGTAAGAAACGGTCAATCCTTTCCCACTGATTTTGTTCAAAAGTTCGAAAGATTTTGTTTGCACTTGAGTTGCAGGAACAATCTACAATAAATACAAACAATAATTACAATTAATGTTAAAATAGAATGGAAAAGAAATTAAATTTATTAATTCATTTTATAGTGTATTTATTACTTATACTAACTTCCAACCACTTCTAGGCTTACAATATTCATCTTTCAGTGAATGCTGCACGTAAAATGAGGGCATTGTATTTTAAACTAGGCAGAATATTAATTGGTTGATTGATTGGTTAGTGTTTTATGCTGTGCATAAGGGTATTTAACTTATATAACAGCAGTGTATTCCAACAATAATTGACAGTAGCACAACCAAGATGTGAAGCATTTACATAATGCTGGAAAGTTATTTTCCTCCAGTGCTTAGCAGAGGCAGCATTGCTACTCTTGAAGCAAATTGACCTTGGGCCGACTGTGAATATTAATTGGCATCAGAAGCCCTATTCACTGGTTTGCAATGTACTTTATTTCAAGATGTTCAAAATATAATTAACATGGAATTAGGCTCCAGCAACAGGTTCCTGATTTCCATGCAAGAAATCTGAGTGTGGTTTATCTACTTTAAAGGTCATTTCTCATTTTGTCCTGAACTTCAGTTATTTATCTTTTTCTTTCCCTACTTTATATGTCACCACACCAAGTTAAGCCCTGGCATGTTTTAGATGTGGTGTAAACCAGTCCTCATATAGCCTTGGACACACAAATAAATTAAAGAATAGTAATATTGTTTGTTTGTTTGTTTGATTGGTGTTTGATTGGTACTCAAGGGTATTTCACTTATATGACCACGGTTTGTCCACTTCACACTGTACACAGCCTTATTACGGTGGAAAACCGGGCGGAAACCTCGTAAAAAAAACACCCCCGTGATTGCAGGAGCCACAAGATGTGACTCACTCATATACCTGATGGACTCAAACCTGTGAACTGTAAATCGAAGCATGTTCGGTTCAGGAAGTGCACTCGCTACCACTGAGCCATGTCATGGGCCAAGAATAGTAATAAGAAGAGAGTAATTTATTACCACTCCAGCTGTTGCTGCGGTGTCCCCAATTGCCAGACTATCCATCTCAGATGCTAACATAGGTGTCAGTATATCTACAGAGGGAACAGATGGGGTTCCTGTTGATACTGTGGGAGAACCCAAATCATCCAAATCTAACAATAAATTAGGTTCTTGTTTAGATTTCTCCTTTTTCTCTGATTTACTGGGCTTTAGCTCTTTTGCTTTAGGAGGTGTCTGAAAACAAACAACACTTGTTATCAATTATAATTATAAATCAATACCTATATAAACTGTTTTATTGCCAACATTTTATTATGTATATAAAATTTTATGAATTGGAATAGAAAGCGAAAAAAATGAAACTTTATCATCATTCACTCCAAATACCTCTATATGCATGTTAAATCATAAAAAATACAAGGTAACAAGTAACAACCATTCTGAGGCTAATGAATCCCCAAAGTTTCTTGATTCCTATAGTATCAGTTTTGCCATATACCAAGATATATTTACATTGTACCAGTTATTAGTATCTTTTACTGTAGATCATTCAGCAAGATACAGTATTGATAGAAATACATCAGTCCCCTACTGTTCCAACACATATGGAAAACTGATATCTGCACATGTATCTTTCATGTTTTTCTAAATCAAGATAAAAAACACTATAAAAACTGTACGATACTCAAATTTGAGCCGTGAGTTTTTGTAATATTATAAGTTGTGTTCAAACTCTGATTTCAATCTACTGAAGCTATACAAAACAAAGTTCAGAAAACTCATATTTTTTCCACAAACTTTGCCAAAAAATAACAAAATTATTTGAAACTCTTTCTTGTCCTATAACTTGGCATCTTTAGCTGTGTACAAACTTTTGAGTTCAATCCAAAAGTACAAAAAGTGCAGAAAACTGATTGTGTTAAAGTGTCTCCAGTTCCACTGATTGTTGATTCAGGCATTCTGAGTCTGGGTAGTCCTGTTCTTAAATAAATCTTACTTTCTTCTTGGGTTTTTCCTCTTCCTGGCTTGAATCCTCACTGGAGCTATCCTCTTCCTCACTTGAGGACACCTCAGAAGAACTTTCCTCTGCTGAGGATGGAGATTTGACTGGTTTCTTCACTGATGGTTTCTTTTTTACAGGGGAACTGTCCTCGGATTTCTCATCATCAGATGTGGCGGATGACCCAGATGCTGATTCACTGGAGCTGTCTTCACTACTGTCTGAATCATCACTGCTACTGTCTGAATCGTCACTGCTCTTGCCACTCTCATCTGAAATATGAGGGATGAGAAATATAAATTGATCAAATGACTAGAAAACATGGCAACACAAACAAGTCCTCTCAGCTCTCACAAACTGATTCTTTATTCTCTTCTCTGATCAAAGCTGTGTATCTCCAATAGACATTCAACAATATAATGCTTAACAAATAATTACATGGATAATATTTTGAAACATGACCTAACAACCCTGAAATACTAACTTTCTCAAGACAATTTCGTAATAAACAATTTTGATGAAATTCAGCCCTAGACAGTTGGTGAGGACACAACCATATACTAAGGCTCGGTCAATTTGACCCTTTCAGGTCAAATGACACAAGTTTTTATACCCCCACAATATGCCATGATGAGAGCCATTGAGACCCTTGAACATGATCCTAACAAAAACAAATGAAAAGAGCCTGACAGCTTCAGTTTTATCTTTGCGAACAGATAATTATATCTGATATAATAAGTTTTTATTGTAAAAGACATAGTTGCTTATTGAGAAACATGTGAATTGTTTTTTATGAAGTGAACGAGTAAAGCCAAGACATTTCCAGTAATTAAGTTCTCGCAAAGATTTCTTGATCAAAGTTTGTATCCAAAGAAAATATTATACTGGTGAGTCACAATCAGCAAAAGGCATAACTACAGTTAATGGTGAATGTGTCTACAAACTTACATAAAGCCAGGCCTTATAGCTTTGAGCGCTGCTCCAGAATCAAAATTTATTTTTATTTATGACTGAGTATAAAATTTCATCCATGGAAACAAACATAAAAGCAAAAAAATACAAATTAACAAATCTATAGTAGCAAAGAGCACTTCTATAGTTAATTTTGCATGTGTCTACCATGTTTTAAAAATAAAAGTTCTAAATTTTTTAAATTTTATCTGAAAATTAAATTCATTTCTGCTTATTATTCCAATCTAGTGGAAATGAAAAAAAGACTGATAGTGAAAGTGTATATACAAGTTTCATAAAGATAGGACTGATGATTTCATGTTCTGGCCTGAAAATGGATAAGAGCTCATTTTAATCAAAATCAAATGCACTCCTAATAAACACAGCTGAAAACTCTGCTAAATCTAGAAACAAGATAATTTTGTGTTACTGAGTTGATGACAGGTCTTACCATCATCGCTGGAGTCACTGTCAGAATAGAACGACTTCTTTTTCTGTGGCTTCTTGCTCTTCACAGGTCTGGCATCCGTCCAGGTCACAGTCACTTCTACATTCCTCACAGAGGGGTCTGGGGCAGCAGTGGGCCATTCAGGAAGTTCCTGGTACCCTGTGGCTCGAGTATTGAGAACATGAGATAATGTCCCCAACTGGTATTGATCACGATCTGCAAATAATTACATAATAAATCAGGAATGGCAATACAAAGTTATTGCAATCACAGATCTAACTAGAAGAGTGTTTTTGTTCTGACAAAAACATATTTCTCCCCCATCTCCCTATTTCATATTTCCAGATACATTATTGACCATCATAAAAAAATTCCCACCTTAATACATATCGTATACATGGGACACTGACAACAAAACTCTTATGCAAATTTCAATGAATTTAATTTTACAAAACACACAAGTATCTACATGATGAAATGCATCTATTAACCAAATTTGAAAAAAAAAATCGGACCCAAAGTATAAGAGATACCTCCGGACAAGATGTTTTCATTTTTTCCCCATTTTTTCACCCAAAAATAAAAAAATGATAATGAAAATACTGTTAATATCCACTTTCTACATGACATAAAAATTTCTTCATGGATACTGTGTGTTAATGTTTGACTGTTGCAATCCTGTTCAAATTATTATAACATACCATTATTAGCAATCAAGAACTTTTTGGCACTTTGGTTGACTTTTGCACACACTGTCAAACATTTCAATGCTGACTTTGCTTGGCTTGGGTTTTCACTCTAAGAAAATAGATAACAGAAAAACGCAAAAAACAATTAAAAAAAGAAATAACTCGTACTTGAAAACTAAAAATGATGTTTTCCTTTACACTTTTTTAAATGTACATGTAATATAGGTTGTCACATATTACATCGGAAACAAGGGTTGTGTGTATTCTTTGGTTCATCACAAACAATTTAATTATCACAATCTTTAAGATGGCTTATTAATATAATGTTTGTTTGTTTGTTTGATTGGTGTTTAACGTCGTACTCAAGGGTATTTCACTTATCTGACGAAAGGCACAAATACAGAACATCACAAACAAATCTGCTTCTTGTTACCCTTTAGCTCTGGGAACACCAGGGCAACAGAAAGCAACCTCTGTTCTCGCCTCTTATGATCGACAGAGGAAGCCGAGGGAGTATTCTGCAGGGCCATGGCCCATCTGCTCCCTCACAGGGCCACTGGTTTTGAGAAATGTAGTTTTAATTATAAAACAATTCTGCTTTTATTTTTCATAAATGCACATTCAAATGCCAACTCTGCACTCAGCTAGTAAGTCAATTGACAACATCCAATGTGGGCTTAATAAAGATATAGTGTCAGCCTCATCCTGGTGTAAAAACAATAAAATGTTATTAAACATAAAGAAATGTAAAATTATGATTCTTTCAACAGCTCGGAAGAATTTGTCAAATTACAAAATTTCTTATCAAGAGTCAACTTTGGATACTGTCGAGACAGACAATCTTTTAGGTGTAACAATTTCTCATAATCTCGGATGGAATGACCATATCTGCAACTTCGAAAAGATTGTCAATACGAAATTATTTTTATTAGCACAAATTCGCAAATTTTTACCCCTTCATTGTAGAAAACTGTTTTATTACTGTTATATTTTACCTCACCTAAAGCATTGTTCTACAGTCTGGAGTGGTAGTGCCACTATACAAGAAATACTTGTATTAGAACGTCTGGAAAGGCGGGCAATGAAACTCATCATAAATGCTGACCCAAGCACGCCTACCAATGAACTTTATGTCAAATTGAAATGGTTACCACTGAATTATAAATACAAACTCAATCGAATGATAATGATTTACAAAGCAACCCATAACTTAACCCCTAGTTATATAGCATCAATGTTCAATTTTTGTAATACAAATAGAACCTTACGTTCATCTCATAAATCACTCTTACATATTCCTAGATGCAAAACTGAACTGTACAAGAAATCAATGAGTGTGGGTGGATCGTCGGAATTTAACGACCTCCCTCAATCTATTCGAGAAGCCGGGTCGCTGTCATCATTCAAGTCAATGTGCAGTAAATATTTTTACCAAGCATTTTTATCTGAAAAATAATTTTTAGGTACATAATTTTGTTTTATCCAATCACTCTGCTCCCCTTAAGTGCAATATAGATCTTTGTATTAACATACATGTGTTTAAATATTCTCATTTGTCGTTTACATTTTACTGCTACTTTAATAGCGCATGTAGTATAGTGATTCATATTTGTTTTATTCTGTGTTATACAACTTTTCCTATTTGACTTGTATATATGCTCATTTTAAAAGTTCATTGTTATCCCTTTGTTATACATCTGTTATATAACTCGACCTCCATGAAAGGAGGTTTTACCTATTGTGAGTCATCGAGTTTAAAAATAAAGATAATCTATCTATCTATCTATATATTTAAAAACCGGCAAAACAGTGGCAAATGCAAATGTTATGTTTATCACAATATTTTAGAGGATCCTTTTTAAGGTTATGCTTGAAAAGATTACAGCACAGGCCTGTTTTATATTAGAATTTAATGGTAAATATATTTACATCAGCTGTTTACACATACTGTAGGCAAATCAAGTGTTTATAAATACTAACTAAATATAAATCTTAATTACCACCATGTTAAAAAAATTCAATAAAATCTAAGCATTCAAAATAACCCAATAACAAACTTGAATACTGTCAGAACTGTACACAATATAAAATAAAGTAAACAAAAAATTTCGAGATAAAAAAACTAAATAAAACAAAAAATAACAAAAATTAAAATAAGTTTTAAGGTATACAAAACAGGTTGAAAAAGAATTAAAAAAACCATGTAAAAGTGTTAAACTCAACACTCATCAGGTAGAATAAAATGGCCGGAACTTTTACATTTTAATGTAAGCTAACAAGAAATCTTTACCATCAATAGTAGGATTAGGATATGAAATTTAACACAACATCTTTAATAACCCATTATTTTGGAGAAAAAAATTTGTTTTGCCCAATTCATTACCCATAGCGCATTGTATATATTCTTCAAAATTGCCCCAGTGATTGACCAATCACAAAGCTCATATAAACACAACAGTGCATATCTGCCTATGTCAAATGAGTGAGTTACATTGAACTTTAAGTAGTTTTTGTGTTTGAGTAAAAATGAGTTAGGCTATTATCGTAGCAGATAGAGGATATTCTTTGAAAAGAGAGAGCTAGTCAGAATTCATGCACTACTACTCCCATGTTAATGAGCCCCTAAAGGAGGAACTGGAGTTGACTACAGATGTTTAACCCTTATTTGTCTGCATGTTTGTCTGTCCGTCTGTACTGTAATCAGCCATGCATTATTTTAAAAAATTAATGTTTCACTGGACTGAACTCAAACATTGTACACAGTTTTATTAAAACAAATTACTGGTCACTTTTTGGATTCTCCAGTTTTGTTTATTTTAGGCAGTTTTTAAAAAGCAGGAAAGAGTTTTTTGTATGCATTTGACTGGTGTATTACACTAAATACTGTTAAATGTTGTTGTTACCTGAGAAACAAATACTAATACTGTTAACCTTGGCATGCTACCTTTTTATGTTGGTCTCACTTTTTCCAAAGTCACAATATTAAAAAATCAGTGACAGAAAAAATGATTAAAAAATATAAATCAAAATTAATTTCTATTCAAATATCGTTTTGTTGGTTTGATTTGGGTCGAAAAGGGTAGGCTTACCTGAGGTTATTTCACTCAGTAGAAGGCGTGGCATCCTATAGGCTGAAGAAAACCAGCCTCAATGTCACTGGTAAAATAGCTATGGCAAGACCGGAATTTTACAAGGCATAACACAAAGAGACGACTAGATTTGGAAAGCTACCTTCCATTTCCCATAATTAATGATTTGTAATTTTATGCATGTTATTGTGACAAGTGTTGAGGAATGTGTTGACAGGTTATAAATATACAAGGTTAGTTACGCATAAATTAAACAAAATCCTACAAGATTTAGATTATATTCTGGGATTTAATGCTGATCAGTTTTTAAAAAAGATTAAAGAAACAAAAGACTGTCATTTATTTTTCCAGGTTGTTTGTACTTGGGGGGACCCATCCTCCAAATTTTTTCTCAATTTCTCTGGCGACTGCCAGTGAGAGTCTGTCATTGTTCAAAGTAGTGACCACCTGTACGCCCATAGGTAAACCGTCCTTACCTAACCCCAGGGGGCACTGAGTTACCGGTAACTCTAAAGCATTAAATATACTCGTATAGGAGAAGTCCAATGGTGTGGTCAGAGGCTGATTATGATATGGAGCTACCTTTGGGTGGGAGGGAAATAACAAAACACCATCATTCCCCAGCATGTCATTAATATCAGTGCTCAAAGCAGCTAACATTGACAAAAGCTTTTCATTGGAATTATCAAACAGAAACGAGGCATACTCTAGAAAACAAAGCCCAAGAGCTGGTAATGTATGGTCTGATTTACACACAGCCCATTTCAAGATTTCCACAAATGGATTCACATCTCCTTGCTCGCCAGCCAATAGGGTATAAAATTTCTTGGCGGAAGGCTCGGCTATTTTGGCGGTCCACATTGACAACCCATACTTCATCTTGCTGATCTCAACAAACTCTGTCTGACAGCCATGAACTGTTTTTAAATGACTAGCAACCTAAAACAGAACAAAAAAGTAAAAAAAATCGAGATAATAAGTTTGATCAACTGTGGTTTTTGGAGTAAAACAACACATATGGGTTTTATTACTGCCACTTCTTATTTATGTTTGATTCGTTTGTTCGTTTGGTGTTTAACGTCGTACTCAAGGGTATTTCACTTATATGACAATGGATTGTCCACTTCACACAGCCTTATTACAGTGGAAAACCGTGAGGAAACCTCGTAAAAACCACCCCAGCGATTACCGGAGCCACAACATGTGACTCTCATATACCTGATGGTCAACAGGTATTTAGGTTTGATAAAGACTATGATTTTTCAGGTCAATAAAATTCCATTGGATACGGAGGTTTTAAGTTATGGCCTTACAACAACCGAGTGACGTCCCTTTGCAAAATGACTTTGCCACTTTATGGCACGAGAGGGCATGCTGCCTATGCTGTAATATAGCGTTATGTTGGTTTTCAGGAAATTGTAACTTTAAAATTGTAACTTTTGCAAAGAATTATATTTTAATCCATGGAGAAAGGACATTCATATGGTTTCATTAATGTTTACCGGTTAATTTGCAATATTCCCTAAACCACCCAGGTTAAAAATTGTGAATTGGCCCTCCCTTGCCATAATCCGATTATTTCGCAAAGGGACATCACGACTGATTGTCCACTTCGCACTGTTCCCTGTCTTATAACTGTGGAAAACTAGGAGGAAACCTCGTAAAAACCACCCCAGCGCTTGCTGGAGCCACATCTTGTGACTCTCTCATATACCTGAGGGTCAACCGACGGACTCGATCCTCGCTACTTACTAAGCCACGGCCGTTGAAAAAAGCCCCAGCAAAAAATAAGATCAAACCGTCGGCTAAATCATGGGTTAAACGCCATCAAAGACTTATTTTTGTATTAAGTTTAATTTACGCTAACATGTCCTCTATATACACTATTCGGAACCATATTGTATTGTTTTACATGTACTTTATATATAACATGTACCTGACTGTCTCCTGGTGATGGTTTAATAAACTGAAATATAGAAACTGCACATGTAAATATTGTAGTTTCTCGTAGTAACTTATGGCAGAGATCATATTATAACCATACAGTACCTTTCTTTGGGCTGTTATCAGCTCACTGCTTACAGCAGACACAAATGGATTCCCCCCATCGTTCTCCATGCTGAAAATCTTCACTTTCTTCAAATCTACCTGAAGAGACGTATAAAGATCATATAAAATCCACACTCAAACACTGTTTTTTAGTAACTTTAAGTCAGGAGGCTCTTTATCACTATCCACCAGATAAGGTCTCAGATCATCAGGACAACAGTAAGCTTTCTCCAATCCTGTCGAAATGTACAAATTTTCAGCAGGCCTACATCATTTAAATACAACAGACACACCTTAACAGATAATAGTATATCAAGGAGTTTTACCTGTTCATCTAAGTTTAATCTGTGTACATTTTCTCCAGCCAGTACTTTAAGCATAGGTATGAGGTCCTCTGAATACCGACACATAGGTCCTGTAGCCAACAGGTTTAATTGTCTGCCAGCCCCTGGAGGATATTGGCCCTCGTTATTCACTATACCTGAAACAACATTAATACATGTGTGTACAAGTCAAAGCCAAAATGTTACAGCCTGAGGTACTCAGCAAATCTGTAGGGGTAAACCTGCCCCTCAATATACCACAAAAAAGCAAAATTTAAGTTTTTAAGATCCTCTGAAATGATTAAGTTATTTATGTATCAAATGTTTGTGATGGTAAGGTAAGTTTTGTTGGTTTAAGGCGTATTCATGGTCGTTTAAGTAATATGACGCCTTGTAAGCCCAATGGGTTCAAGAACCCACTTTCAAGGTCACTGGCAACAAACAAAGACGAGAAATAGCAACTACTGGTACAAAACAAAAAATTAAAGCATTCCTCACAAAAAAATCCTGTTATCCCTGAAGTCTGAGTAGAGGTGTGGCAGGGATACCCTCCAACATTAAATTGTCAGACTAACACAATCATTATCTGTTAGTTTGGAAAAACGATCACTTTCCCTCAATTAGGGTTTTAGCTTGGGCTCACAAATCAGTTTCGTCAACTTTTGTCAAAATGCCCAATATATAAACAGAATATCAGCAGTTAGGTATACATGTATATTGTCTGCTACTTACAGTTTGTCTACAGTTAGAACGACCCCCTCTCCCCTACCTACATGTACCCAGTCATAATACATATACAGTGAAACTTGTGCCCACCGACACCCCAGGGGACCATGGAAATATGTCGGATTAGACAGTGTGTCGGTATTTCAGGGGTTGCACCATAGACCAACAACAACAACGACGACGACAACACAAATCAGATGAGGAGACAAAGTATTGAGAAAAAACGGTTGCTTTGTTTTATTGTTGACACAAAACATATACTGT
>JARFOD010121514.1:0-12547 GCA_031763545.1 Mopalia muscosa | reverse complement strand
AAAAACCCCCCCCCCCCCCCCCCCCCCCCCCTTGCGGGGACTATCAGTGGCAGGTATCTGGGGTGGTATACTTTAATAAGAAACGAAATAATAATGCTGAGGGAGGAATTGTTCCCTAGAAGAACCAAAAGAAATATATATATATTGTTGTTTCCTACTTAATTGAACCTTGAGCCACCGCCTTCTGCAATGATGTAAAACAAATTAAGTTGGAATAACCTACTTTATATAATTTTGCTTTTGTTCAATTGGAATTTAATAAATTGCAAAGGATTTAATTATTGATCGTTGCAGGGCTTGGCGTGACCAGCCGATTGATCAGACGAGGCCTGACCACCAGTCAAGGAAATGATTGAGCCAAAGTGGCGTGCTAGAGCAACATGGCTATGTGGGACTCTTTGTAAGCCACGTTGCCCCTCAATCACCAGGATTTCATTCTCCTCCGACACCGGAGGTAACCCACGGCAAAACAGTTGCCTCTTTACCGCCTCGTACGATCAACCGTGGAAACCGGGGGAGTATTCTACAAGGCCTGTTTATTTTAAATGGCCCACCCGCTCTCCTCCAAGAGAAAACTGGAGATGAACGCACAAATTAAAGATGGACAAAAAAGTCTCTTGTAAATCTCAGCAAGTTTAATTTTTTTTATATTTGATACGTTTTTTCCTTTTTGTGCAACTTGCTACACCAATAGTTATACATGAAAGACAGAAGAAAGTGTTTAAAAATATAATTAGGTCAATAATTTGCAATTTTCATTTAGATCTGAAAATTGTATATAATTTTTTAAAGTATTTCTGTTTAGAAATATTTCAATCACATGAACAATTTACGACGTTATCTGGAATCGTTTTATGTAGCCTATAGCGTTTAAGACTATTGAATACAAGAACTATAAATATTTCACCTCGAATCTTGATACAAGAATCGCAGTCATCTGTCTGATGTCGTGCAACCACTCTCTGTAAACTTTATACGTGGTCTAAGTAAAGAACAACCTGTATAAACAATATAAGAGGTATCAACCCTCGATAAGCCTTATCACGTGATAACGTTGTGTAGACATGCTGTTAATTTCAAAGTTCATGTGTCCTAACCAGCAACTGGCTTTTATAAGATCAATTCTTTTTCTACCTTATTCCAGTGTAAATGTTTGTAGTTCAAGTGTTCTTCTCAATCAAACTCAACTTGAGAACAGCCTATTTTAACCAACAGCAAAACAGAACTCCGAGTAATAACGATCATAATCAATATTGACAGCATTCGTATATCCATAAATATAGGGATTATATTTTGGTTGCTAAGTGATGCATACAATAGACAAGTGAAATTAGATTTTATATTTATTTATTGAGTTAATTTTACAAATAGATCAAATTTCAACATATCGAGTGCATTTATATTTAGTGTGGAACATCAATGCTTAACGCAAAGACGAATTCAAAAACAAAATTCAAAGAGCATTTTGGTTGAGTTTGAAAATATACTGTTCATATTGAACATATTTGGAATTGATAAACAACAAACAAAAGCTCTCGAAATCCAAGTAAATATAACAGTTAACCATAGATTGGTATGCATTGGTATTCCAATGTGTACAATGGTATACCATGGTATGATAATAACCAAGTTATATGTACCATGCTCTTTATAGTTATACTATGGTAATTGTTTGGCATTTTCACTTACTTGTATGTCATGTTTTGTAAATAATATACCCTTGCTTGCAGCCAAACTCATTGATGGATTTTTGTATTTTTGGAAATACTTTTGTATACTGAAACCTTTTTGTCTTGAACCACCTTGCTTCTTATCTAACTGCACCAGTTATTAAATCAAGTACAGATTGTGCTGTTTTAAAACACATGATCAAAACTAATCCACCAATGGTTGCTGCAAATTAGACATCCCATGATAGAGATCGATGAACAGTTTTCGTTTGAAAAATTAAATGTTAGTATTCTTTTTCAATTTTTTTTTTTTAAGAATTTGTTTCGTAGTAAAAAAAATAACGAAATTAATGCCTATTCGTTATGTTAGATATACGTGAATGTAAAGTCCTGGGTTAGGGTTAATACTAAACCTTAACCTAACCCTACAACTTACCTTATACTAACTCTAAAGGACAATACAAAACCTAATCCTAACACTAACCCTAAAGCTGGCACTGAAATTCATGTCATATTTTACATGACAGACCCATCCAAACTATTCAGTCGGTAGATTAAAGTACCGGTATACAGGTACAAGCATCAGTCATTAGGATACAATTTAAACCGCGAATCTTCATTATGTGAAGCATACTGTGAGTACCTTTTCCTCCTTTTGCATGTTAACTTCGGTTAATTTTGATTATGCATTGCTAATGATGTTCACAGACAGCGTAGTTTGAATACCGCTGAGTGTGCCAAGGATGTCATTTTATTGGTAGGCGGATATTAAGACCTGTAGTTTTTCAGTGAATGTACATGTGTGTAAATATAAACGCATTGCAATGATATGAGAGATAGTAAAGCCTAACTTAAAACAGATAAGTAGGGCCAAGGAGGACCACACCCACATCTCCTCTCATCAACAGCATCACTTCCGCTTTATCTTCAATATGTCTGCAACTATCTCCAAGCATACTTCTGCTATGAGCAGACTGAAACAGAGGCTTTCCGGGCTTTAACGATACATATTTACCGAGATTGCGATATAAAGGTTTCAGTTACACGAGCATCTGCTACCAGCTGGTGTATTACCAGACCCCGAATGTTGTAGGGATATCACCAGCTGTTATCACAGTAAATATAACGACGTCGTATCAGGGTAATAAATCTATGGGTCGGCAACGAATATTAGCTTAGATTCTTGACACCTGCCTAAACTTCAGAACCCCCATTTTATTATTATCCGAAAACTTTCAATTCAATGAATATAGTAGTTCTAGAGTGAAATCGAAGTAAAGTAAAGGAGTCGTCGAGGATGGTTCAAGACATTTTGTGCTTCTAGCATATAGCCTAACATCAGGAAAATAAGAGATGAAGATCTGCCTATATACACGCAGCTATACACATCTGGCTAACACAAACTGGATGATGGTAGTGCTCTGCGTCTGTTCTGCAATGTTTTAAAAAGTGTGTTTCGCGATTCGCGAAGTCCCTGGCCCCCTGTGCAGCTGGAGGAACGCGGTTCATTCACATCATCTGTGTTCTATATGTGAGCGTGGGAGATCATAAAAAGTGTGTGCCTAGCGCTCATTCAGCAATCCCCGGAAATGATAAAGCGGAGATGTAGTCCGGAATGTGTTACATCCGCTCAGGTTGTCTTTAATGGTTTGTCTATTTACTGTCAGAATGACCCTTTAGAAATGTTTGACCGCTTACTCTTCCCGGCTAAATGCACACAAACTGAGAAAAGGGGTAGTATTTATGTTGGCATTATAGACGCGATAGTATAGACATCTCACAACCACGGCGTTCAGATTTGTTTATAGATGGCCGTAATTACGGTACGTAATTGTGCACATTTTACGCTTACCGTGACATTTGGTCTTGGTCTTCAAAAGTTATACATGTTAGAGTTAGAGCAAGTTAGACAAAAAACGGACAACATTAAAGCAATATATTGAGTGAAAACAAATTGACCAATGACATTGTAGTGGAGTATTAATTTTGCATGGATATTGCTCACTTTTGAAATTGACCCCCGTCTTCATATGTTTCAGTACATCAGGAAATAAATTGACCAGCCAGATTGCCTTACGTTACCTAATTATGTACGGATTACCCACAGCATCGAACTTGACCGTCATAAGTTGTAGCTAAAAGTTTGGTAAACACCCGACAATATATAAGCACGATTTTGAGTGGAATCGGCTAGAAATACATTGAACAAATGAATTGACCAATCAGATTGCTATATATTAATTAATTTTGCACGATTTCCGCTTAATTCGAACCTGACTTTCGTCTTCATAGGTTGTAACTGTTTGACAAGAATGGGACATCATTTAACACAGGACCCCATTATGCAAGCATTACACTCGACCTTGATCTTCGTCTCCATAGATTCTGGCTGAGATGAGTATATAAATTAAATCATCACCTTTTTTGTTTTGCATCTTCGCTATCTTTTGAAAGAGAATGATTCTAGAATTATTAACCTTCGCTCCACTTAATACTAATACAGTTTAAATTGCCCGATGCTGTGTTTTCTTAAAGTAAATTGTGTTGGGTTATTTCACTCATCACAACGGCGTGTCACGTCATGGACAAATACGACCACTCTGGACTCCATAGCAACAAGAAACTTCCAAGGCTTTGGCAGACTTTTGTTCTGTTGTTCTCAAATTGACACATTTGTTTGAATTGGAGAACTCGCTGCGAAGGAAAATAGTCAGTAGATGAAATCCCAGTAATTGTGCTTTCGCGCCAAAAATTCTGTATTTTTAGTTATCGGAGTACCACATACTTGTTCAAGTGTGTCGTATTTAGGTGAACCACACACAAGTGCATAGTACTAGGACGTGGACAAATGTATCATTCGTTATAAAGCAGTTAAACAAGAATTTCGTAGCAGGGCATATCCTAGTGTTGGAGTAATTTTAATTGAGTTATAATTTACACTCTTAAAATACCAGGGCGATGATATTCCCAATTGCCATTTGTTGGGTAGCTTAACCTAATTGTCCGTATTTGCGTTTGCTTCAATTTAAGAAAAGCAGTTAAAAGCAGCTTTAGTAATTTTATCAGTACTGATAGGCACTGGAAATACAATTTCTAAACAATTATCCGCTATTAATTTGATATAATCGAAATTAAAATGCGAGGAAACTCTGAATATATCCCTGTGCATTTATCCATTTTATCTGTTAATTCGATGCCAACATGAGTAGGTGTGGATCAAAGATAATATGCAATATTTTCTTCCAGAACAACAGCTCATACGTTTACACCTCGCCATCACAAGATAGTCCCTCCGATAAAATCCTCATCTTTTTCTGTAGCGTTTTTGGGTTGTTGTGGTCATTTGTGGTAATGAATAAAGCTTTTGTGTTTAATTATAACAAACAATTATGTTTCAATAAATAAATATCACACCAAATAAGATTCTCCCGCCAAGAGTAGTGAAGTAACCGTATGGGGTTTGAACCGTGACCTTTCCCCCATACGCATACGTCATGAACCTTCTGACCAATCAACTGCATTAAATATTTCACCAATTTGAAATCGATTTCTATCGCTAAATTAAATATCGGAAACAAAAACAACATTCCAATTCCACATCTGAGCATGTATTGCGATGAGACTAGTTTACATGACGGGGGCGTGTGTGTGTGTGTGGGGTGGGGGGGGGGGGGGGGTACCACAACAACACTAATGACCCCATTATACCAGCGAGTGATATACAAGGAAAATCCAGGTATTTTTAGTTATCGGAGAACCACATACTTGTTCAAGTGTGACAGTAAAACCTAAGAGGATCCTATAGGATTAAGAAAGCCTATAGCATAATTATAAAATCCTATTTAAGCGATGTTTTCTTCCACTGACAGCATAACAATTGAATCTGTTTTACTTCATTTTTTTTTTAATTTTTAAACATTTGAAGTTAACTGTGTTACGACACCATTTCCATTCCACTTTTTTGTCTTTATTTATTTATTTATGTATTTTTTATTTTTATTTTTTTTCGGGGGGGGGGGGGGGTTGGGGGCTGTGATAGAATTAATAACTCTTGTACCATGTTTTGAAATTTGTATATTGTATTTGCATTTTAGACTATAATTTAAAAATTCATAAACTATGTAATGTTTGATTGTAAGTGTGGACACAAAGTTCACATTTTGGAATTAAACTTTTAAATCTGAATTTTTTTTCCAATACAGCGTGTCATTCAAATATAGTTTATTTTCTGTGGTGCATTTGTCACAAAATCGCTTTCAAAGCATTGAGAGCATAAAGCTGATATTATATAGTATTTTTCTCACAATATCAGCTCGTGCAGATAATCCAGACAAAATGATTATTTCTAAAGCCGTCTTGTGTGGTTGAAATATGATAACAACATTAGTTGCTCCTCTAGCCCAATGCCTGAATTACACTCGACAAGGTTTCATACAATATTTTAAATGCCACTGGTTCAATTTTCATATACTGTAAAGTTATACTGTTTCTCTATCCACGGAATGCTGTAAGAATCCATGCATAGCCATGTGGGGACAATAAAACTAACTTGAATTCCATACCTCCTAGATACCAGACGTTAAGATGGATTTATATTGTATATGTAGGCCGATAAGAGGCTTTTAAATCGTTGAGTACATGTATTTTGTTTTATTATACCCCACTTCAAAATAGTCGGGGGTACAAAGCGCTGCATGTCTCAGTCCTACGCACTTAGTTTCAGAAACTTATCTTGGAAACCGCAGTTTAATATTTTAATAAACTTTACATGTACATCAACCATATACTCAAGCGGTGTCTTCGTCGAATTTCACGTTGATACACGGCATAAATAATTGCAGATTACACTATAGGTCAAAGGTTAATACATGTATTTGTATCCCACTTTAGTTTTCGGTAGCCTTTCTCAAGATCTATTCAACCGTTAACATTTCCCGCCAGTATACACGTTATTTACAATTTTTAATATTTAATGCCAACGGTTATTATATGTGTTTCAGATGCATTTCTTGGTATGTAATCAGATTTTGTTTGATTGGGGTTTAACGCCACGCTCACGGTTATTTCACGCACGTGACGGTGTGCGTACACAAAGCCTTGATACTTATCAGTATGTGCTATGTTGTTTTCATATTGTAATCTTACAGGTTAAAAGTAAGTATAGCCATAATTTGCTTTCCTGAAGATGTTAACATAAATGATTAAATGTTTAATTTACAAAAAAGTAATAACACTGGCACAGGATTGTAGAGTAATCAAAATCGATAAATCATCGCATATTCTAGATAAACTGCTAGAGCCAATTTCTAAATGGAGCTTAATCTCGAGTTGTGTTTAAGGTAATCTGTAGACATGTCAAAAGAAGGTAATGGCCATTTACATGGTATATAAAGTATTGATGAATGCGTAACCAACAAGATATTCGGTATGGGTTTTAGTGTGACATTTTAGGTACAATATTATGATATACCTGTATAAGTCCTTTAAGGAGACCTGCAAAACGGCTGCTAGGTTGGTTACGTTAGAATACAAATGGAATTGTTTCTTTGTTAGACCCTTTAACTGGTTCATAATTGAAACGCAGTTGATACAACAGATAACGAGTTATCTTCAATAAGCTTCTCGTTAACCGAATGACAGAAATGTTTAGTTATTTGGGATACAAGTTTTATCCTGACAGAACTCAAATGATAGTTAGCTCTAATCTAAAGGGGATCTATGGTTTGACCAACAGACACTTTTTACAAGTTATGAGGTATACCGCATTTTATGAATCACAATTAAAACTCTGTACCAAATATAAACATTTCTAGTTTGTTGCCCAAAAAAGGAAGCCTTCTCTACATTATATATTATAGATACGTTATCCAGTTGACATGAAATTTATTATTAATGCATATTTATCCGAATTTCTGGATAACAATCCTAGTATAACCTGCTCTAGTCCATTATTCAGTACCATACAGTGATACTGTCATATTTGAGTGGATATATCCGGTTAGGAATAATTCACATGTGTCAAATTTATATGGGCGAAGGTCAAACTGCAATATTTGATGCAACATCAGGTCTTCAATGTCTAAACAGCGAGCCGGCATCCGCGGTTCAGAGGTTCGCGTGTCTGACTTTTGATCCTCCTTCGATGAACCGCTCACCGGATAGAACCCCAAAACATCGGCAACATATACAATAAATCAAGAACTAAGCATTCATTGGACAGGTCATGAATATATCTGAACATCAGGAGAGATGAGAATTTGCTAGTTAGATTCGTGATACTGCCGATTTAGCTGCATGCTTGTTGAGGCGAGTCACTGAGAAAAACTCGCTACGCCCCCACAAGACAAACACAAACTCTAACCAAGGGTGTCGGACTGGCTGAGCAGAACATTGGCAACATCCATCCTTGGTGACCGGCAATAAACTGTGTACACTGTTACAATGGAATGAGATTATTGCTTTAAATATTGATGAAATAAGGTATTTTAGACAGCTATGTCCCAATTGAATTTGCTATGACGATGCCTGGTGGTGCCTGATAAAATACATCTATGCAGTCATCTCTGTGGTCGATTAACTCGCATTGTCTAATGCAACAACCACTGTTTGCTGTACGGACTCCTGTTAATATATGACCATGAGGTATTCAAATGATGTTTATTTGTCAGGATCTGGAATCTAAGCTACTGAAATCTCGCCATTATTTTACAGCTACAGAAATCATTTGCAATCTTGATGCGGATCGGTGTCTTCAATGAATATTCTGTTGAAGGATCGACTCGAGGAGAATCAATGCTTTGTGAAATGCATTAATTTGACCATAGCTGATGTTTATTTAATAGTGTGTAGTATGTTACCTCGGAAAATAGTGTTTTTTTATACACAAAACGTTGTTGTATACACCCGTCTGCAAAACCATTTGCTATTATGGAGACTGCATTGCCACATAACCCATCGATTTACATAAGATGCATTTTATCCTCTGAAACTAGGGCTGATGTGTTCAAAAGATACTTCAGTGATAAATTCCCCCAGTCACAAAGGAGGGCTATTGTGACGTGATGTCGTACAGCAATGGCTTAAAAGTTATTTTGAACGACCAACCCATGCAGGTTTACGACATTTAACTGTTAACTCCCGAACACTCTTCAGATTAGACAAGTCGTGGCTACAAGTGTAAGTGGTAAGCGTATACGCCTATTAATCTTTCTTGGATGTAACGTTGACGGGTTCGAATTCGTCTGTCAGCCATGGCCGAATCTGACGCGATGTGGCTCCGATCATGGCCTAAATGATATTTACGAGGCCTCCTCCCGGATTGCTATCTTATTTAAGCAAACAAATGACATATTGTCGTAATAAAAGTAAAATACCCTGGAGAAGGACGTTAAACATCAACCAAACACAGATCATGTTAGATATCATAGGTTACATGGGAACAAGAGCCTCAGTCTTCCGAACGTTTATAGATCGTAGAGGTGTTAAGTGAATATATAGGTACGTGTACAGTACTACATGAATGTATACAATATAGGCTTTGTAGCTTATTTTTTACTGTGTTTTACGTTTAGAAAATAAAAATCGTAAAGGTTTTCATTCTACAGTCTTAATCGAATTTTATAATTTACCAAGAACAATTCAAAACGCTAAACATAAAATCGTCATTTGATATATATAATTTCATTTAGTGAGTTCAGAATAATCCTCATTATTTTTCTGATTTTCAAACAGCGTTTGGGCTTTAATAAGGGTGTTTCACTTATATGAGGACGGACTGTCCACTTCACACTGTTCCGTGCCTAATAACGGTGGAAAACCGGGAAGAAATCCCATAAAAACCACCACCGCGATTGGCGTAGCCACATCGAGTGAGTACTGAGACAGACGACTCGAACCTGTGAACGGTACATCGAAGGTTTTTAGTAGCGCACTCGCTAACCACTCTGCCACGGCCGCGGGCCCTGAAAAATAGAAGAAAAAAACGTATAAGATATTACAAGAACATAAAGCATCTTACATAATGTCAATGCTTATCGGAAACTTCATAAGAATTTAACTGTTACAATTATTTTGGATTTAATGCTTCTAAAGAACACCTAACAAGGTTATAATATGCTCAGAATTAATAGTCTCAATCATTGTTGTTTTGATTATATTCAAGTCAGATCCCAGAGGCGTAAACCATTTTTGGACTGTCATTGAGGAACATACAGCGGTCATGAAAAATATGGCATTCCACAATCCGTTGGGGGTATGAATCTATTCATACTGAAACGTAATGACAGTGTGATGGAGTTATAGATTAATATCTTTGAATAATCGCATTTAGATGTAGCAAACTCCAGTTGGAGCAGCAGGGCGAATGTTTGTAGTATAGGCACTATAGTCTGTTTCTTTTATTTAGTCGCGTACGTTTAGTCTCCTGTAAAATAGCCTATCAGTGCTACTATTTTTTTCTTTTTTCCCTGACACGCAACAGATGAAACTCTACAGGTTGATATGCATCACATACCAATATTAGCCGCGCAACTCAATTTAAAACGCTTTGCTTGATGTGTAATGTTATATCCCCATAAGGTTGTTTTCAAGGCCCCGTCTCAATTGGCCCGAGTGACGTCTCATTTATTATGATTAATGTGGTATGCTGGGCAATGGGCGGAGCCAGGCACGCCTGACATGTGTGAACCGCGTGAAAAAGTCCATGTGTTCTACGGCCGTATATTTGCGTAATGGCGAGATGCAAGGAATTGTCGTTTGACAGGAAGGTTTCGATTGTAAATGCATGGAAGCATTTGGCCGGTGACAAAAAAACTAGCGGAAAACGAACATCAAGCAAGCAACAAGTTTTGAAGATGATGAATGTAAATTTGAGAACCGTCCAGCGAGTTGTGAAGGAATACATTGGAAATGGAAATATCCTAGGGAAGCCGAAAAGGACCAGAGTTACAAAATATGATGATTTTGATGAAAATTTAGTCATTCGGAGAATACGGAAGTTTGTAGTCAACAAGGAGGTCCCAAAGTTGCAAAAATTATTGAATTTTCTGAAAAAAGAAAACACTTTTTTCTCGTTCAACACTCTGGCGGATTTTGAGAAAAAACGGATTTAGATACAAAATGACCACAGATAATAGGAAGATGATAACAGAAAGGAAAGATGTTGTTACAAGTAGAAACAATTATCTACGGAAAATAAAAGAATATAGAGACAGCGGTTACAAAATCGTGTACATTGACGAGACATGGGTGAATTCCAATCTTTCAGTCGGGAAACAATGGATTGGTCCAGGTGGAAGTTCAGCTCAAATACCACCATCGGGCAAGCGGCGGCGACTGGTACTGCTGCATGCTGGGTCCGCCCTGGGATTTGTAGATGGGGCATGCTTGTTATTTGAGGCAGAAAAAAAAGCTGACTATCACGACGAGATGGACAGTGAAAAGTTTTTGAGGTGGTTGCAAAGCGATTTGATTCCTGGGCTAGAGAGGCCCAGTGTCCTTGTTCTGGATAACGCGAGTTACCACAACACTAAGCACCCCACGAGTTGTAGTCCAACAATGGCATCTAAAAAGCAGTTGATGGTTGACTGGCTGCGAGATCGTGGTATAGAATTCCCTAGCACTGCGACGAAAAAAGATCTATTCGAACTGATAAAGATAAACAAACCGCCTGTAATATTTAACACAGACGCCATTGCTCACCGAAACGGACACTTAGTTCTGAGAACACCAGTAGCTTGTTGTGAACTGAACCCAATAGAATTAATATGGGCAAGCATTAAAGGTCGGGTGGCCAGACGCAACCAGACCTTCAAACTATCTGACGTCCAACGCTTATTACAAGAAGCCCTTGATGAAATCTCAGCTGCTGATTGGGAAAATGCCGTCAAACTCGTTATAAATGTATGTCAAGCCAATAAAAGCGATATATTTTTAGACATATAGTTGTCGTCTGCAAACCACACTTGAAAAATATGTGGATGACATTTAGGTCGTTCAAATTATCGGTACCTCAAATTATCGGTACCTTTACCTTATGTTTTTGTTGCTTACATCTTCCCAGATGTATGAACTGTTAATAATATGTTATACACATCAATTTCCTTCATCAGATCAAAGAAGGCTATTGGGAACCAGATGCACTTCAAGATGCCGTTGAGCCGATTATTATTCCATTTGGCGACGATAATGACGAATCCAGCGACAACTCGTTGTGAACGGATATACAATACCATACTGAATACAATATTTTATTTGTAAGAGTAACATTTGAAAAATATATAGGTTACAAATATTATATAAAATTAAACCAAATTATCACAAAACTCTTCCTGTACATGTCCCACACGTGCTTCCGTAGAATAGTGCTCGAGCAGGATTACGTTGTCATGGGGCAACTTTAGGTGTGGACTGCTAACACAGACATTCTAAGACTTCTAGCTTCGTCCGTGAATTTCGGAACCGCCATAATATCACGGAGGTTGCTCTCACTATTCAATCTCAAAGCGCACATGTAGTTTAAAAAGTGCAATTGATAAGTCTTCGCAAAACAAAAAATAATTGACTTTCTTGAGAAAGCACTGCTTACACAAATATGCATGCATCTATACAGATATGCAGAGATAATAGATACACAAAATAGAACGATGAGAGGAGTTTGCACACGCTGCCCTTGATACAACGACGATATGTGAATACATAATGTTACACGTGATCTAAACTCCGCCCATTGCCCAGCATACCACACTAATCATAATAAATGAGACGTCACTCGGGCCAATGGGAGTCTCGGGAAGTTGGCAACTGGCAAGGGAGGTAATTTTATCTTTGCAAAGCGGTCCTCTGACGTCAGAACATTCATGAGAGTGGAGCTTTTACAT
>JARFOD010121504.1:0-14482 GCA_031763545.1 Mopalia muscosa | reverse complement strand
TGTAGTAATCCGTTACTACATGGTAACGCACAAACGTTCCTTATTATGTACTAATAAATGCTAACCCTGCTGCTCTTCCTCTACTACTGATGATACAGGATATAAGAAAAAGAGTGGGCACTCTGGTGAAACCGATTCAAGTCCACTAATCACCTAAACTAAACGAATACTGCCTTTCGGTGTGGGACAAATAGTTCATCTTCAAATCCTCAAGTTAACCTGATTTTACATTTAACGACAAGAATGGATACAGCATGATATTGCATGCAATACTACAGTTTAAAGGTATTTTTGGACCCCTTAAAACCAAATTATGTTTATCGCTTTGATAAAAAAAAATAGGTATTTAAATGTTGGTGAAACACAAAATTCCAAATTCTAATGACAAAATGTTAAATTGGAGCCTATAATTTAGTTTTCCCGTTATATATATACAAGTCGCAATACTGTAATTGCCTCTTTCTGGCATTTCGGTTTTAAGCAGACTCTACATTTTCCATTAAAGTTAGAACCTTCAAATTTGTACCATAAGAGCACAACGTGATTTAGTAAACGGTGTCCCAGTTTTTAGAAGTGCGTCCCTTATTTTTTTTAATGTTTTCTGAAAGCTGTATTTTACATTTTTATAAGATTTTCCAAGGTGAGATAGACACAAAAATTCTCGGGGTCGTTGTTATTAAATTTTTGTTTTAAATTAGGCACCGTTTATTGGTTCAAGGACCATTTTAAATGCATTTTTTTCTGTTGACATTTTCTCATTTTGCAATATGTTTAGAAAAAATAATTAGATTGTCACCACATTCACATATACGTAATCCTGAGTATTCAAGCTTCCCAATAATATATACATATATATGGTACAGATTTATAGTCCTCTGCATAAGAAACTTAAATACAACGGGTGTTATGAAAATCAACCAAGGGCCTTAATTTAATAAAAACATGTGTATAAGCATAGTTGTTAATGTTCTTTTTTCACTTAATGAATAGTTTAACCTGGCTTAAGTAATTTTAACTTAGTACACTGTATACACGAAGAATAACGCAGATGCGTGAGGTCTCGTCCTGATGACATGGTGTTGATAACCTGTACCATCATCGTATAGTTATGACATGGGCTCATTTTGTGTGATATAATTAGATTGAGAGGCTGACCAATGGAAATGCTTTATTCAGAAAAATCCGAACATTGCATAATCTACCAATCAGCGAAGATCGATACGTACTAAGAACCAATCATGCAGCGTAGAGGTGGATTGGAGTTGCAAGCCGGTATTATCGAGTGGTTATAAAATGGGCTCATTTTGCGTCAAACTAGAAGACAATAGGATCGAGAGGTTGACCATTTAAATCCTGGATTTTGACAAATCAATTATGTTTTTTTTATTTATTTTATATTTTATTGTAAAAACAGTCGTGTTTAAATCGGCATTGTGACATTTGGTGGACTTTCATAGTGCCGTATGACTCATTGCGCAAGAAATGGTAGATTTCGTTAGTTTCGCGCAGTTTGAATTTCAGAATCCACTGACGCCTTATGGGTAAAATATAACGTTTGAAGAGCGGCAGAAACAGCGGTAACATGATATACCCAGGATTCCACCCTCAATTAATGTCCTTAGATATTTCTCTATGTCCCGCTAGGGGGCGCTTTATCATCAATCAGGGCTGGTCTGCTCACAATGCCGTTGAGACTGGGTAATGGCTGGTTTCATACTTCTACTTGATAGACTTCTGATAATATCCAATGGTGTTTCATAACAGTAGCAACAACAACACCATACCCAAACCACATGTCTTATCAGAAACATACACAACACACCCTCATACCCCACTCCCATCCACCACTTGATAAAGACACCCCCTTACCGCTGCTGAATCAAGCACAACACTTACTTTTTATGTAGTGTGGAGGGGATAAGCAGCTCCACAGAACCACGGATGGTAACAAACAATCTCCCACATCACAATACCTACTAACGCACTGCCCTTCCTTATCATATTTAGGGGAATAATTCCTGAGGTGCCTTCTCTATAATACTTATCTCATTAAGACAAAATGATGAAGTTTCTGTAAATTTATATATATATATATTCCATACTCACTACTAATTTTAATAACTAAAGAAAATATATATAACGAATTCAAATAATCAATATAACATAAAATATTTATAGTTTTCTACATTCAACCGGATTCTGCTGCATCATATCACATTGTTGCGTAATAAAATGCCTGAATATCATTCTAAAAGGAATGAGTAGAAAATTTGTATACAACATTGTACAACATTCATATAATAATAGTGTGACATGTTCTAATTGATATGCCTATACTTAATTAAATTATTCCCCTGATATAAATGATGTTCAGGGAAATGAAACATCATTCAGCTAACAATTGAATACCAAAACAGTTACATTTTAACATGTGTAAATTTCTTTTAACATAAAAGACCTACACCGGTATATTGTATATCAGATTGTGAATTTCATATAACATGGGTGCATTTCTCATCAAAATCAATTGAGAAATGAGATACAATGATTCACTCCTCCTATTCGTCCTATTAAATAGGCCGACGACGTTTGATATTTATCATTTGGACATTGATTGACACAACCTCGACGTCCTATACTTCCAGTCAATTTCCGTGGCGGGTTTTGCAGCAAAACACTTCGCACACTGTTAAAACAAAACCACAGAAATAATTTACAGATTAACTCACTTCAATGTATTTAGCAATCATTTTCTGTTCCCAGTGAAGTAGTTTTCCGTAAATTCCACAGAGTTTGAGAGCGTTTTTGTCAGAGAATCTTTACCACTTTGGCTCAGTGACCTAGATATTGCGATAGTTTAAAAAGCACAAAAAAGCGGATTTTCTGCCAAAAGCTGTCTCAAAACTGTGGAATTTACCGAATATACATTAATGGGGATAGAAAATGGTTACTTAATACTTGAGTTCACAGTCTAGTAGTTAAAAGTGAGTAAATCGGTAAATTAGTTCTGTATGTTTGTTTAAAACCCGCGCGAAGTGTTATGCGGCAAAACCCGCCACGGAAATTGACTGGAAGTGTAGGACGTCGGGGTACTGCATGTCAATGTTTAAATGATAAATATCAAACATCGACGGCATATTTAATAGGACCTTCCTCCTACGTAATCAAGAAATGTCCAAGCCTTCAGATCTATTTGGTCTGCTATTTTCTATCAATTGAAGTTATCAAAGCTTAACAAATGTAGCCACCTCTGTCAGATCTACTTTATAATTGTTCAACCATTGTCCACCATCAACAAGAGAGTCTCTCAGTTCATCTCTCCACTCCCCTGCTGGTAAATATATATTCCTCTCGCGTTTGCCTTCTTCAACTACGGGGGCTACAAGCAAGGAGTCCCCAACCATGAATTGTGAATCTACCTTTAAAGCATCTTCGTCCTCGGGGGATACCCACCAAATCGGACGAATTAGTTGAGTACCTGAAAATATTAATGTAAATATTTTTATTAACTTTTAATATTTGACTAAAATAACATTCACAATTCATTTCACCTGAAAAGAATGGTCGCAAACGATATAAATAATGCAAAGGAATACTCTAACTATAGTATAATAACGGTTTGCAATCGGGTTACAGATTAGCTAGCACAGAAAAACACATTAAAATTGAATAGTTTTTATACTGCATCAATACAGTGCAATACGTGGAAGTATTATATATTGGAGACATAGGCCAACCACTTTCTAGCTTTTTTTAAATGTAAAAATGCGAAACATTATAAGCATATTTCAGAAAACTAAAAACGCCAAGCATAAGTGTATTCAATCGACAGAATGAAATTGATACCTTGTTCATTGGCATCCTTCATCGCTGTTAACAGTCGTGGTGCCACAACCTTCTCGTGGATATCTACGTACTTCTTGGATATCTCAATCACTTCATCATCATACTGCCATGGAACTACAGAGAATTGCATAGAGGGGAGATAAGCCGTCACTTCCAACCAGCGGATGAAAAGTTCTTTTTCTGGTAGTTTAGTTACAAACAACTCTCCGTTTTCTCCGTAAGCATTTCCACCAATCATGTCCGGTAGAACATACGGGTAGCCCAAGAGACCCACGGTAAGAACTGAGGGTATCAATGACTGAAGTCCATTCTCGTATCCCCAGCACGAGTCTTTGTCAATCACCCGTACAAAGTTAGCACATTCCTGGGACATAAACGTGGATCTCATTTCCACCATCCCTCCAAAACTGCTAATCAATTTGTTGTAAAGTGTGGTGAATTCCCCTGGGGTGTCCAATGGTCGATATGTCTTAAAGCTTAGGGGTAAATACCCAATTTCCCCAGCATCAAATTTAAAAGAGTCTACGCCATATTCTGTTTGTATTTTCCGTAGTCTTTGGGAATACCACTCAACTGCCATGGGGTTTGTTAGGTCAAGAATTGCACCAATGCCCTGCCACCATTTGACCAAAGCCGGCACCTCACCCCTGGGCTCCTTCACAAAAAAATCTTTGGATGTCCCGTCTTTAAATGCATCCGAGTCTAAATTAGCGAACGGCGTCACCCATAACGTCACCCGGAATCCCAAATCCTTTAACATAGTTATCATAGCTTTAGCATCTTTAAATTTTTTACTATCAAAGTTAATATCGCCGTAAAAGGTTGATGACATGTCGTCTATCTCGAGTTGACTGTTTGAAAATCCATAGCTTAGAATTTTGTTTGCAAATTCCAAAATTTTATCTTGGTCTATATTTGTTTTATATGTCGCCCACGTTGACCAAATAGGGCTACTGATCATTCTTTCGTCTGGCATTCCTAATGGCTTACTAAAGCAAATGGAGGACATGATTTGGTGGACGGTTTTCACGTTTGAAGATTTATAGATAGATAGAGACAGTGTTGGAAGACCGTCATCTGGAACGTTAACAGAAGCGTATTGCGAGTTGTCAAACTTAGCCTTGAGTCTAAACCGTCCTTCATATGTACTGTCCCAGCTGACGTGAAGAGGTACATCTTTATCCACGTATATTCCCACGCCTCGCGAATTGATCCAATACCTCTCTAAAACAGGTCCTGATACTCGGTTATCTTGAAGATGAGCAACATAGTCTATGGATAGATACGGGTTTTCGGGTATGAAGACATTGGTCATTGGCCATTGTTGAGTATAGAGTTCTGAGCCACCATACCAGTGAACAGTCTCTGGCTCCAAGTCAAACTCCAGCTCTGGGGAGTAGTCTTTACTGTGGGATTTGATGGTGATCGTATAACAATCCACATCATCAGCCACATGGCGCCTGGAAATCGTCATAGAGGCAAAGGAACCAAATTCCATAGATTCAGATCCCTCTGTCACGGAACACGATGGTTTATCCACGGACACCGTCTGGTTTTTGGGAAACCCACGCACAATTCCCTTCAAAAAGGGTCTGTCCTCTGCATCATAAACAAAGGAAAGTTTATATTTACCTTCGTCAGTTTTGTACAAACATTTACCCATCGTGAATCTGATCCTTAGAGCAATGGGATATTAACGTCTTTGTCAGTTCGGTAATAGTCTAGTTCACTTTGTGTTGAATCCAGAGGTAATGCGGAATAACCGTTTGATACTTCGGTTACATACAGCCTATTCCCACCTATATGAAATAATCGTAATCATAAATATAAGCGTACGGTCAGCTGTAAGCCTTTAGTGTACTTTGTAATACCAGGTAATGAATGAGCTTATATAGCGTTGAACCACAAGTGCGTTAATGTTAGCATTCATTCCATGAAGTAGGTTAGTAGATCACACAGTCTCAACACAAGTTGGTTAGAACGCGCAGGAAAGGGTAGGGATGTACCGTCAATGGACACAGAATAGAAACACCCGAGTTCAAACAGGAATCAAGTAAAAGACGTAGGCATAGTAAATCGCTATGCGAAGATAAATGTAATTTTAGTAGTTTTCTGATATAATTGACAAATGTTATTTAAATACACGTTAACTTTGGGACCCCGGATTTGCAAAATGGAATTTTCCGTCCTCATCGAGCACTTTCTTGTTAAAGAACCTGATGCAATGACGTCTCACTGCCGCCGGTCTTTGTTGGTCTAAACCGGATTCTTCAGTTATAGCTTATCGCGTTACACTTAACGTATCCTGCAAAAAATAATAGTCTGTTACAATATTTAACATATAAGAAAATGTGAAGGTAATTTCTGAGTAAACAGCAACTCTATTCTATATACTCTTCATAAGCAGCTTGTAAATTTTTACAATAACAAACCCGCTGATAAATTCAGAGGAATAAAATTCATGACTTGATAATAAATGCTCAATGTTATTTCAAGTATTTGACTGCCGCCCCACGCGATAAATAGTTGTACTATTTTTAAGGGTTTGTTCTGATTTTTACAATTTTAATTAACTATCCAGGTTCATGTTCATATACAATTTTTGTTGTTGTAAAGAAACACTTATTTGCCACAATCAGATAATGGAAAAATATATATATATATCAATATGAAGACAAACAAAACGTTATTTGTATGCAATATGCATGTAGTAATATACAAATATATATCATTTTTTATTGACGGGAAGGAAAACTTACCGCCATAGGGATTTGAACACTGATCCCTTGAGAGCGGGATTTACTCATTGCCCTCCAATATAGACCTATACATAAAAATTCAATTGAATACGGCGTTGAACACAAAACAACCAATCAACCAGTCAATCGATCGATCGATCGATTAATCAATCAACTAATCTTACTATTGTATTCAAACTCATTGCAAGTCTTAGAGAGACATTTGACTTGTGATTGTCTTTTCCGTGTTGTTAAAGTTTTATGAGTTTTGGCTTGGTGAGGACCTACCATATTTATTCAATCAGTAAAGTGTGCCAGCATATGGCAAAAACCTGGATCTAACCATATCTGTGTGTGTAGTTTACTAAACTCAATATTACAACGACCAGACGTCCTACAACAAAATTTCGCAGATTTTCTCGGTCAAGTCGAGATAGTTGAGCCTACACTGACATTGCCTTACAAAAAGCTTAACCAACAAAAGTAGGCCCACAAGCTATTATTAGTCTGCGGAAACTAGATCACACTGTGTTTATTTTCAACCCTGGCAGTAACGTGAAAACCATTTTTCGCCAAGTGCAAATTTACAATATGTGAAACCAACAAGCTTAACAGGCAAAAGTCGGCTTACCAAATATAACTAGATAGTGGAAACTAGATCACACTGTGTTATTTTAAACCCTGGATGTGAAAACCGTTTTTCGCAGTGCCATTTTACAGTAGGTATAACAAACACTGCACAGGATATATAAGGTCCTGCGGTGAAACCATGGTTACGTGAAGTCGTGCGGACTATTTGAATTTATACTCAATGGTTTCGGTAAAAAACACTTTCAGAATGCCGTGTATTCGTTGTTTTGTGCTTCGAGCAGTTCCAATATGACCTAGCCGGGATAAGCTTTTTTTCCAAAAATGTCCTATACTATACGACAAAAACATGGAGGCACCCGGAACACTTCTCACATTAGGCCTATCGTCCTATAAAAGCATGCTCACTCAAGTGTCGCATAATATATATACAACTGGAAATTAATCCGCCGCTATTGCCGCCGTCTTAAACATCTACCTATCTGGATTCTAGATTTGTTAGGTTTGATAAGCATAAAATGCGTTTTAGTAATATTTAACAAAAGTATGTTAGCCGAAAACCAGGTGTGTATTTTTGTTAGTTCATTGGTCATGAGTTGAATGACCCTTTAAGGATTATTACATGAACAACAGACACTGGTTCCATCAGCGACAAGTTTTATTTGACGAGAGCAGATGAGTTTGCTGTATCATTGATATAAATTATGAATAGAAGCGGGCTAATTATTTAACCTTGGGGCACACCACAGGTAAGAGAAATTGAACCTGAAAATATTTCTTTAAAATTAAACTTTTGATTACGGAATTTACGGTTTAAGAGGGCTATAGGCAAAAACATGCCTTACCCCCGAACAACCATAAAACAAAACGTAGAAGAATGGCCTACATAATTCGGGACAGAGCTTATTTGATCAAGTTCGTTCGATAACGTACCTAGCAAGGTTGTTGCTTATGTGTTACAAAGGGCTTAGTTATGCTGTACCACGAAAATATTGATACAGCTAGTATTTGATCTGCATGATAAATATGGTCAACTTAGACAAAAAAGCTTTTAGTGAAAAATCTCGGGTCCGGGCACTGGGCCTCAGTTTAGCATGGATAAGAATCACTTTGACGAACGTACGGATATCCTTTAACAGAATGGTATATGTGTGTTTGATTTCCTCAACACTCATTGGTCTATAAGAGTTCCGTCGACATAGATCTTATCCAATCCGATGAGTTCATAAAACTGCGAAGCAGTGTTAGTAAATACTTAGGTTAACATGTTCGCAGGCGCACCCTTACGCTGTTTCATTTGTTTGTTTACATCCCCTTGTTTATATTTATTTGTTGCTTCGCGCTGGTTGTTTTCTTTTCCTCTGTAAATGTGTTTCTGGAAAAGTAGGGCCTAAGTCATTTTATAACTTGCCTGGCTGCTGCTTTGAAGTTTCTGTATATCATTGCTGGGAAACAGTTACAAAAGCTGTATATAGCGCTGGTCCGAATTTGCGTAATCGTTTTCTCAGAAACGTATAATTACCACAAATGACAGTAGGAAATAAAAGTACAAACTAATACCAGTTATAAATAACCTCATAGGTTTGCTGATAATTTTACTTTATGCTCGACTTTTATAAATTGCAGATTAAAAAGGAATCATCCTTTAGCTTGTTGACGTCCATCTGTTCGCTCCTATACCAGTAAACAGTCTAAGGGTAAACAGTCTCTATACCTCTCTAATGCAGATATATAGTTAACCAACATACTGTGAACTGGTAGGACTATCAGCTAGATACAAGTGTCTGTAGAGAAATAATGCCCCGATAATATTGCCGATGCCGAGAACCCTCTTCACTAATCCACCAGCCGGACACATGGTACATCTCCATGTCAACTCATATAGAAACCATGCAATATAACAATGCTTATTTGTATTCTGATTTAGCATCATATGAGTTCTGTTGGCATATAAACCCAAAATCCTGGGAACCCCAGCCTATTAGCGACGCTCTAGAGCTTAACAACGCTCAAATCAGCCTTTCTTGGGTTCACCATCGGGAGCTTGGCACTGACGTTGCGGTAATTTTTTATGAATCTATAAAAACAACTGAAGGGGTCATTTCAAGTATTTCAAATAATCCATGTAAATTGACAAATTGTAGAATACGATAGATATTTGATATGTATGCATATGTGTTGTATGATTATAACCATGTATTCACTGAATGTATTTAAAATTTCATGTACGTTATTGTGAATAGCATCTACTCATCCCTTCTCACGCACTGATTAAACATTTATTATTGTTGAGATGCTGTTATGCATCACGTCATTCCTGTTCCGATGTTTGGTGCGTTGTATATGACACATTGGTATTTGTTAATACATTCCTTTGTGTCATGTTAGGAATGTTACAGAGGAACAGAGAGGGCTGGTGCGTGTATATATTATGGGAATCTCTAAATTTGGTTAGAGCGGAATTGGATTTAGATGTAGCATGTTATAGACTTACTCTCCGATGATTTTTAGGCTTCCCTGCCTCGTTAAAGATTACGTGGAATCATATAGTATTGTTAGGGAACTGTAGGAATAAAGTGTAGCAGATATTTGTAACTTAACAGTATTTTCGTTATTTTGGGAAAACACTTTCTTATTTAGAACATATACCTGTTCAGTAAATTTTGCAGGTTGAAACCCGTCCAGGAATCGATCCCACGACCCTCAGAGTTAGGCAGGTGCAAGTCAACAGTCCGTTTTCGTTATTTTGGGATAACACTTTCTTAGTTAGAACATATTCCTGTTCAGAAAATTGTGCAGGTTGAAACCCGTCCGGGAATCGAACCCACCGAATCGCCAGCAGTAAATGCAGGCTACCTAGACCACCCTTCTATGGTCTAGGTAGCCTGCATTTACTTCTGGCGATTCGGTGCCTAACTCTGAAGGTCGTGGGTTCGATTCCCGGACGGGTTTCAACCTGCAAAATTTTCTGAACAGGAATATGTTCTAACTAAGAAAGTGTTATCCCAAAATAACGAAAATACTGTTAATCTTCACTTTCTAAAAGACACAAAAATTATTTATTTGGAAGTTGTCTTCTTGTTGTTGATCTTTCAACCACCGGGGACTAGTGTCTATTAAGTAGATAGTAGTCTCTTCCCGTTCTTCTACCGGGACGGACTTGCACATCTCTTGGTTGTGTAAAACAAGCCAGGCCACTGTGACCCTAAGCCAGTCGCAGATACAACAAGGCTGGCCGAAAAGTTTAAAAAATGTCAAAAACTAATATCCCAATCTGCAATCCGACAACCCTTGGCGGATCGGATGCATTTAAGCAGAATAACAGTTTCGAATTAAAGCAGTGATTACCTATCATGAATGTCATACTCAAGATTTGGTTAACTGTTTTTAACTGTTTCATAGGCCCCTACATATATTTGAGGGTGGTGGAGTGATATATATGCAATACTCTCACATTGACTTGGTAAAATGCCCCGAATATGTCCGAGAATATAGAAGCATCTTCTCTGTTTCGATTATGCTTCGCAAACTTTCATTATTGACAATCACCGTCGTCTTCATCCTGTCCCACGCATCCATCAAACTCTGGTTAGTAGAGTTTGATTATATGCGTTCGAACCACTAAGGGTTGTAATAAAGGTAAGCTCAGAATAATTTGCAGTTATTTGCAGTGAGTGATGGAGATATGATCATAGAAAACCAGATAGATTCTTATTGAACGACAAGCTTCGTAACATTTGTGGAAATTATTCAGAAAACGAAGACGAAATGTCAGGGTATAGGCTATTAATACTATATGACAAGTGACAAAAACAGCTGTTAACTGATTCTAGGTTCTCGGCTTCTTTATGTGGAACTATAACATGTTGACCCGTACAGCCGATCCCACCAACACCATCCCCACGCCACCAACACCACCCTCTCACCAACCACCCACTCCTGCTTTGAAACTAACCCTATTAGTGCGGGACTTTTAGAGATATTACCAAAGAGCGTGAGCACCTTTTTTTTTTTTTGCTTAATTAAATTGTCAGAAATGTCATTCACATGATTGAAGAAATAGACAAAAATATCACGCGTTCCAAATTTTATATCACGTGATTTTGGTCACAGGGAGAATGTCACCATGCTCTTGCGATCCATATTGATTTAAGTAACCGAGTTTTACATCAAATACCACCTGAACAAAAGGATAGACATGTCTGTATTTGTAACTTTATACGGCATCAATTGAGTTGTAATAGTAAAAATAAAGCACCAGTTCAAGGTAGGAATATCACCCGAAAGGGTAGTGGTATTTGCCCCCCTTATGAAAACGTGAGATTCTGGAATATAAGAGATTAATGCAGAGCGTTCACCCCGACATGCTTCCACACGATCATATTATGCTGAACAATATGCGAAATAAAATTTCATTCAATATCAAACAACAGACAATAGTGAAATAAAGAAACTTCCTCTGTCAGGTTGCTCTTCAAATTTAATGAAAAACTTTACTGCCCAATTGGGAGCGCTTCGGCCTTAAGTGGATGGGCCTTGTTAATACATCACTTGTATCTAGATCCAGACGGACCTTCTGTCATTATAGCGTATGCAAAACTGACAGTATAGCTTCATCAAAAAAAGTTTTGCCGATTGAGATTTTGATATTGTTAAAATTATGCAAATACAGCCATGCTATATTTTGGAATTTGGTGAAATGCAATCACATACGCTGTCTTTAAGGAGATATCGAACCAATTGGTAAATTTTTCTCAAGTTATCATTTTCACAATCGCGCAAATTCAGGCGAAATGCGCAAGTTTTTGGAGACAAATGGAGAAACATAGTTCACATTACCCATATATAGGGTCCGATGTTTTTTTTCCAGATAGTTCAATCCTTTAAGGAAGAGGCGCGTAAAGCTTTAAATGCATTATGTGGGAAAGATATTATGAGTTGGCAAGGTCTCCGGAAAATGTCCTACAATAATAGCTAAAGGTACCTATACTCAGTCACAAAAGAAACTTCACACTCATAAATTTCTAAATATTTTCTTGCAACTTAATGCTATAGATATTATTATTATTATTATTAGAGGTAAATGCTTTGTCAAAGACATCATGACACACACCAACTCCGACGTGCACAAGCATGCAGTTCGTGCGATCATACATCAAGGATAAAGCAAGTTTCCTTGTGTTCCTAGTCACGTGACCATATGAGACACGCGCAATTAAGCCCACGTTAGCACAGTAGAGTGACATCTCGGGAAAACAAGTTCTTACAGTAAATTATTCGTTTATTTGCAATGCCACGACTGTCAAACATTCAACGTGAACGTGTCATTGGCATGCTGAATACAGGAACGTCGGTCACTGACGTTGCAAGGGATGTAGTCGAAGGACTATCGGACTATCGATCTTCGGACACGTCTCCAACAAACTGGCACTTCAGCAGACCGACCTCGTCCGGGTAGACCACGTGCGACGACACACGCAGAAGACCGGCAAATCGTCTTACGTCGTTTGCGTAATCGATTTCACACTGCAACGTCCACTAGGAATGAATTTTTACGAACCATACGTAATCGTCTGCGCACTGCTCGTCTCCATGCACGACAGCCATATCATGGACCAATTTTAACCCAGTTATGCCGACGTCCACTAACTGAAATAAGAAACAGAAATAGACTTGCCAAGAGAATGCATTTATAATACTATACCTATGTCTTACATACCGGAAAATGATGCCAGCATCGTGTTAATCTTTTTTTTTTTTCAGTTAATGACGTGACAGATGCTTATATACCCCCTATGATTTAAAGATAGGTCCGACAAGAATCCCTCCTGCTGCACAGAGAGCTTAGGGTGGATCATTTGGAATTTGGTCAGAAATAGAAGGCAGTCATGTTCTATTTTTCTGGTGAATAAAACGAAAGATATTGTTTTTATAGAAATTAACCGACTGAAAAATTGATAAACTGGTAAGAAACAATAATTGATATGGATTTCCCTTAAAGGCTTATTGACGAGCAACAAAAACATGCCCAGGAAAATATAAGGTTCCTAGACTCAGTAGCTAATTCTATCAGTAATCAAAATGAGCATTACTCCAATGGTCTACCTTTCAGACTGATATACGTAAAACATGCGGACAATAAATTTCAAATTCTGCAGTGTCTTCAAGGATAATTGCGTAAAATGCAGAGGACCCCAACATTTGGCACCAAGCCTATAGATTTGGTCCCGGATAAACAGTACATTGAAAAGACTCCAGAGGATACAAAATCCAACCCTGTGGACTGTAATCCACATTCTTGGACCACCCTTTTCCGGAAACCAAACACAACTCAAACTGTAACCAACTAAATTGGGAATATGGCAATACAGCTCAATTCAAACCACACGCACAAGACAGACTAGATAACAAATTTTCAGTTGATATAAGCTGAGGATGGTAACGGCCTGGATTAACCATTTTGTAACCACCAAGTACCATCTAACTTTTCAACGTAGACTAGGAATTATGGGATAATCCCTCGCCATCACTATCTTTCTTGGGAGTCATGGGACGGCGCCCTACTTTTAGTCACAGTAACGAAAATCCAACTGCTTAAAAATTTGAAAATTTGTAATGTGGGTCAACTTTCAATGGAAACAAATGGGATGATACCTGCCAAGAGAAACTTGAAGCTACGTTTGGCTCGTCCAACATTAAGCAGTTCAAGGCTTGTGATCCTCCCAGGGATACTGTACAGGAAACATCACCAATCGACTAAAGGTATCAATCTTGAGAAAACTTGATCCGATATTAGTGGATGGTCTGCCTCTTGCTGGGGGAAGGCTAGGGAAGGTTAACATTCAGTTTGATGTCAAACACTCGATTGGACTACCTGATAATTCACTTATCTCCAAGCTAATTATCGGTGGGGAAAATGCTATCCTCGCCACTCTACGTGGGCGCCATTGGATCTTTGGCGCTTCATGTCTCACCAAATGAGTGTCACCAGAAGCATCACATGCAGACGACAACAAGTCCCCAGTTGGACACCAAACTTACCAAAGATTGACTCGACACTTAAGTCTCCATTTAGCACCACTGGATGTGAAAGACAGACCAATGGAACCAAACCTGTGGGAGTGGAGTAAAAATGGCAACTTGAATTCAACCAGTTCAAGCCACACAAGATTAAACGGGGTTCCTGATACTTCGTGGAGTATGGGAGTGATTAGGTTTGTTTGTTTGTTTGTGTGATTGGTGTTTAACGTCGTACTCAAGGGTATTTCACTTATATGGCGACGGATTGTCCACTTCACACTGTACACAGC
>JARFOD010121493.1:0-14484 GCA_031763545.1 Mopalia muscosa | reverse complement strand
GCCATCACCCACTACACAGTTTCTTATGTGGTCAGAAATAGTGCCACTGGATATCTCTTTTATGTATATAATTATTATCTTTGTATCATATACATGTCTATACTATATTTAAATCATATATAATACTACCGTATTTTACTGTACATATTGTTAACAATCTTCAGACTTTTATTTGATTGATATAATGATTATAGTATTTTTTTAATTTTGGATTCTTTTTTTTAATTATTTTTAATTTTTTAAATTTATTTATTTTCTTTTATTTTTTAAATATTTTTTTCCTCTTCTTTAATTCTGTTTTGTATTTGTGTAAGCTTATGTGTGAAAGTGTGTGTGTGTTTGAGGGGCTCAAAGAAGATTGTTTTTTTTGTACTAATTGAACCTCCTCGTTAAATAAAATATATTATTATATTTAAGACAAAATTAGCAAATTTACAATTTTGGGCCCTCAGGCAAGGGCTTAGGAAGAGGGGTGTTCACCCATCCAAATGGATACCTTCAAGTGAAAAATTGCCTGATTTAAACACCCTGTTTTAAGAAACTTAAAAAGTGAAGCAAAATGACCATTTTGGACACCATACTTTTTCTGGCTAAGCCCCTGGCCACATGAGCCGTACTTAAGGTTATTTCACTCACATGACAGCGTGCCAGCCCAATGGGTGAAGGAAACCACTCGACCTCACTGGCAACAAAGAAACACAAATACGAATGCATTACAGACACCACAAACAGATCACTTTCGAGAGAACCAGGGCAACAGGAAGCTCCCTCCAACCACGTGCAACTTTTACATGATTTACAGCATGAGACAAAGCCTGCAACAATGCCACAACATACCACACCACCAATCAGCTAAATGCATGGGCTTAGGCAGACACCCGTCCACATGGACACCCTGAAGTGGGGAATTGCCTCATTTGGACACCCTATTTTAAGAAATTTTAACATGCAGGAGATTGGAAAACTGTCAAAATTCGACACCCAGTTATATGAAAGGTGAAGCAAAATGACCATTTTGGACAGCCTATTTCTGATTTCTGGCTAATCCCTTGGCAAAATGTGGCAGAAAACTGAGAGTTAATACCAGCTAATGTTCCAGATAATCAGCAAAAAGTCAAAGAGAAAACCCAAAATACATATAGGATTGAAACCTTACAAGTGATGAGAAATTAAATCCAAGTCAACGTTATCTAGAACTGAAGGAAGCCATTATTCCTATCTTTCTGAAGTAGGTCAAATGTCACCATCAGGTTTATAAGAGGCAATTGGTATGGTAAAAAAAAAAACTCTCCAAAAACTGTTAAAATCAATAAAATCAAATAAAAATATTTCTGTTTTCTTTAAACTAAATATTTATCGCAAAAAGGATCATTTGTTTTAATTCTGTACATAACTTTAAATTATTTTTGACAGCTTCTCATTTTTATTGCAGGACATTAATCATTTATTTGTTAAATCTGTGTGCATCTAAGTTATAATTTTTTTATCTGCTTTTCCCATTATGATGGCTTTTGTTCTTCTATAGAGCTATATGTAACACAGTTTTTCCTGGAGTTTCTCAGGCTTTTAGATGACAATCATTTATCTTAATTTTTAAAATTTGAGTGAAGTCAGTATCAACCCATTTTATAACTTTATTAAACATTTAAGATGGCAAAAAAGTCCATCACAACTTTGTTTGTAAATGTCATGTTAAATTTGATTAAATTCTCAGTGAATTAATATATATATTTTTTCAAATATAATTAGTTTTTATTCTTGTTTTCAAGCAAGCCCATTTGTGACTTCAGTCAAAAGCTATATGAGTAAACAAGTCTATTTGCCTTCGAGCCACTGCTGCCTTGCTTGTGGATTACTGTTCTTACAATAATGCATAGGGATTTTGTCATCAAGGTTGTGTTTGTCTGGCTACAAAGCATTTAGAGATTTTTTGAAATACAAACAAATGCAGGGGTGGAAATTAAGCTGGCCCGTAGGCCAACACCTGGTAGATTTTGAATTGGGCTTGTAAATTTCCCAACCTGCAGGCCCAACTGGCCTTTAGATTTGCTGGCCATATATGAGTAATCTGTTGGGCTTCTAGTATGTTTCACTAGTTTCAAGGCTAAAACTTTATAGGGGTGTTGCCCTAGTCCATAGCTTAGGTTTCTTTGTTTGGTGTTTAACATTGTACTCAAGGGTATTTCACTTATATGATGCCGGATTTCCCACTTCACACAGACTTATTTCACTTATATGTAACTGGTTCTCCACTTCCAGCCTTATTACGGTTTAATACCGATAGGAAACCTCATAAAAACCACCCCTGCGGTTGCCGGAGCCACAACATGTGACTCACTCATATACCTGATGGTCGACAGGCTGACTTGATCCGGTGAATGGTAAATCAAAGCAGGTTAGTTTAGTAAGCGCATTGGCTACTGCTAAACCTCATAGCTAACGACCAACACAAAGATAATCTGTTGTTGAAAATATGTTCTGCGTCTTGGGATTTCCATGTTGTCTTTGTTGCTGTGATCATGTCATTGACATAACCTACATGTAACTATAGCACCAAAGATTTGGACAGGTCTTTAAACTTGTTTAAAACAGAAGTGGACTCCTGAAACATCTGATACACATCAATTTCAGTCTCAAATTTCACAAACAGATTTTGACCATGCACTTAAGTTTCCAAAAATTACTGCAATTTTAAAAACAAAAATAACCTCACAAAATTGCACACTGTACACTCTACTTTATATACTGTCAAATTTTTTTTGGAGTTAATATGAAAATAATATTTTTCAGAAATTCAGGAAAGTATGACAAAAAATTAAATTCATTTTCTTTATTAGAGGTTTAATGCCTTACTTAAGGTTATTTCACTCACTTTAGGGCGGCCAACCCAATGGATGAAGGAAACCACCCTGACACCACAGGCAACAAAGATAAGACAGGACAAATACATGACAATAACAGGATGTAACAACAACACATCACAAACAGAAAGGCTTCATGTTGCCCCTGAGACCTCTGCTAAAACCAGGGCAACAAGAAGCTCCCAACCTTAAATTTATTTGGTACCAGTCCTATAATACAGTGTGATAAGGAGACTTTATACATGTAACTGTCTGATATTAGACAATACACAAACCCCAGTAACACTGTGCAAAAAAACACACCTTGATGTCTTTATTTCAACTAGATTATGAAGTCCAGAATACTACATGTACTAGTATACTAAAACTTTCAGTGGTTAACTATAAACCATTTCAACATAACCATTTTAACATGGCATATGGCCGTAAGGTTTGAGATCTTAATCTATGGAGAGTTTTGTCAAAGTTGACATAAATAAGGAACACCCTGCTGTTTATATCCAATTTTTAACAGATTCTGACCCCAAATTCTTAAATCTGTGTCACTGTTTATTTATTTTAACTCAGTTGAGACACTGTAAGCACAATTAAGTGTTTTCTTTTTGGTTTCAATGTCACAAAAGTCTGTCTCCCAGCATTCCTCAGTACTTGTTGCTATGACAACTGTTATATCCATTAGCTATATAGTATTCAGGGCTTTTGTGTTTTCCTTAAAAAAAAAACTTCTTTTTTTTGTTTCAATGCTTGAAACTTTCAATTTGTTATCCATAAATATATTAAAAGTGACAAAAAGTGCAATTTTTTTTTACTATACAGTCATTAGGGATATTTCAATATCATATGTTCATAAAAAAAATCATTAAACTTTTATTCCAATGAAATTTTTGTAACAGTAAAATTTAATTCACGATTGACCTATTTTGATAATAAACTTTATAAGAGTAACTATGGCATTTCAGAAGAGGGAAAAATTGTTTATGAAGACACTAAATGTTTTCTTATTAGTGGTAAATGGTGAGATTTTGTGGCAATTTATCTTGTAACTATGGGTTAAGTTTCCTCAGAAAGTGATACCAAGTGGTTCCATAGGCAGGGAACATTACTGTACTACAGGAGATTCACTGAGTCAGAATAAATTGAGTTTTCATTTTTAGATGCCATGTTCAGGCTTTCTAAAATTATGATGGTCAATGTCCTCAGCACTGACTAACCGCACTGAAACATCCATAGAATGTGAAATAAGGTATAATGTTGGAAAACTAATCAAGGGCTTAAAACCTGACCTGTTTCATGTCCTTTTTTGTCCACCCGGCAAGTGCTTAGGCAGACACCCGTCCAAATGAACAATTGCCTCATTTGGACACCCAGCAAGGAAAAGTGAAGCAAAACGATCATTTTGGGTACCTTACTTCTCAAGTTCTCATTTTGGCTAAGCCCCTGCCACTCAGTCACCAAATGATCCAATGACAAATAAAACCCTGGCATTAACATAGACAAAGTTTTGTAACAAAAATACAAAAGATGATTTAAATACTTGATATAATGATTTTATCGCCAAGATAAAGTTTTTAGACATGTTTTTCTCAAAATGTCATTTTGGGCATAGGCGGATAAGTCATAATGCTCCAACATAAACACCAGTCAATGAATCAATCTTGTTTAATGGTTACACAAATTCTTTGCCCTTATTTTTCTCGTTGAATTATTAAGGTGTGTTCAGCAGGGCTGGTAACTTTCTGGCAAAATTCCCAAGCAACAGGTGGATTTGGTGAAAGAAACCACTTTTCTTGTTAACCTTTAGATATCCGTGTAGCTAAGAAAATACAAACGACGAAATTAGAAACAAAGTAGTTTATGTCTTGTTTCTATGTCTCTAACAAGCTCTCCCGACCCCACTTAACAGTTAAGAGTGTTGTTGTTGTTTTATGATGCTTAAGACTTCAAAGGCAGCCTTTGTTCAGACAGTTACAATGCTCAAGATAAGACCAAGGTAACAACTTTTTTTCCATTCTGTAAAAAAAAAAATGATTGTTTTTCTGATTTGTGGTTTTAAGATAGTCTGAGAGTTTCAAAGGCAATTTCACTAACAATGATGGCTAACCAGCCAAGTGGGAGAAGTAAGCCACTATCATGTTTACTGGCAACAAACGTTTGTTTGGGGTTTAATGTCCTACTCAAGGGCATTTCACTTATATGGCCACTTCACACTGTTCCTTGCTCTATTACAGAGGAAAACCGTGAGAAAAATATCATAAAAACCACTTCGCAATTGCCGGAGCCATGTGTGACTCACTAATATACTTGAGGGTTGACAGACGGACTTGATCTTGTAGACAGTAAATCTAAATGGGAATAGTAAGCACACTCGCTAGCACTAAGCCCTGGCCGTGGGTTGGCAACAAACAAACCCAAACCAAGACAATCATATGTTGCAATACAAGGACATCACAAACATATCAAACTTCTGTTGGCCAATAACTCTGACATCACCAAGGTAACTGCAAGCTCTCTACCAACCATCTGCTAAAATATAACACATGATTGGGAAACAAAACTTGGTGAAATTGGACTAAGTATGACAAATTAGTTAGGAAATTTTTTAAATTCTACCGTTTAAGTTGTTTCTTGGTTGATTGATTGTTGATTATACGTCTTGTCCAAGGGTATTGAACTTATATGATAGTGGTGTATTCCAACAAAAATTGATACTACCGATAGTTCAACCATAAAATGAATGAGATGGAAAGTTAATCTTCCTCCAGTGCTCAGTAAGGACATAAATGTTGCTAAATAACAACATCCACAGGATGAAAATCCATATAATCAGTGCTGTGTTTCTACATCCACTTGACCTTATAACGAGTGAGTTCTGGCTGCTCACACCAAAAGATCGTCATATCAGGTATGATAAGGGAGGAATGTTGAAGTGGGGCATCTGGCTGGGTGAGGACTAACTGTTGGCTTCAACCAATATTACCCTAACATTAGTCAAGGAGATATTATATCAAATATTGCCCACTCAAGACATTTCTTATCAAAGAACAGGATAACCACGAACATTCTTGATAAATATCTTTGCATAAAGAAAACGATTCGTTTCCGAATCCCATAATTCCTTTCTGCTGGAGCAGAGTGCGGGAATCTGTGATATGATCACAATTTCACCTTTACACCTCTATATATCTGTTTTGGACGAGCTCCAAGACGCTGAAAAAGCTTGTTGGGAGGTTATATACATGTATATGTAATACCAAACATTGTCTGATGGTAAAAGTTTGTCTTTTTTTCCTGTTTGCTGTTAATGATTCATCAACTATTAACTATTCTTCTAATAAATGATTGAAAATTGGCAGACATACCACCATCAAAATGTGTCATCCAAGTTTTTTCTTAAAATTTATGATTCTGCATTAATAATTTGAAAACTCCCATATTGTCATAGTTTTTTATCAGAAGGTTAACCACAGAGGTAAGGAAGGTTATTAACGGCAGAGATTGATTTATGGCTCGACAGGAGAGGGAAACTGATAGGGACAACCAGCACTGTTATTTGCTTTGTTTTTAGGGGGGTTTTCACTGACAAATAGTAAGCTACATAGGTAGTTTGTGTTTTTGACAGGTGTTAATTCCTGTACTCAATGAGCTGAAGTTACAAAAAATTACAACAATTTTTGAAATGTAAATGTGAAATTCATTTATGTGGTAGAAATTCTAGTTTGCGTTAAAAAATGTTGACTTTCTAGAAAATATATTCATAAAGAATAAAAAAGATTTCTGGTAAGTTTTTGATAAAAAAGTTTTTCATCCTTAAGGTTGAAGACCATTCTTGATTGTTCTGCTGTCACTCGCTGTAGCTCAGTTAGATTGTTTTTTGTTAGATTGGGGTTTAACATCGTACTCAAGGGTATTTGACTAATATGAAGATGGATTGTCCACTACACACTGTTCCTTGCCTTATTACGGTGGAAAACCAGGAGAAAACCCTGTGATTGCCGGAGCCACATCTTCTGACTCACTCATATACCTGTGGGTCGACAGAACGACTGTGAACGGCATATCCGATTAGGCTTAGAAAGCGCACTTGCTTACCACTTAGCCAAGGCCGCCGGGTGTAGCACAGTTAGAACACTTGCCCAGCCAGTCATGCACAGACCAGAGTTTGAATCCTGGTGGACTGGTGATGCCAATCTGTTTGTGATGTCTAACAAAATTAGAAATATATATATTTTTAATAAATGAAGAGAATTTGAACCCAAGAACTATTGGTTACAGGCCCAGCATTTTGCCAACGGAACTACAGAGGCTCACGGCAGAATGAGTAATCGTTGACCATAGCAACTCAAGATTCATTAATGACATGATGAAGCGGTTTGAAATCATAATCACTTATCAATGTTCAGAAATAACTTCATCAATACTAGCATACGTATTTGATATTGGCTCAACAAAATTCACTCTCAATTACAGGTCTTTGGACAGACAATGAATCAGTGGGAAAACTGGGCCTGAACCAAAAACACCCACACTGAAAGAAAATATATTGACACAAAAAACAGTGATAAGGAGTAAAAATAAAAGGTAATTTAATACAGGTGTCTGAATGATCAGATCCAAACAACATGATTGATTTAGAGGATTCAGAAACCAATCAGATCTCAGACGAAGCTTTCCTTGAAATATCTCGTGATTTGAGATGTTAAGCCAAGATTAAAATGGCTACCAATCAATCAACTGTTCAGAGTTCTTTGCTCTTGTCATGAAGAAATTAATTTAGGTAGCACAGCTGAAAGCGCAATTAATTACTTAGAGGTTACAACCACAAAAAAAAAAAAAAAAAAAATGCGTATCTCATAAAGAGGAATAGGTTTAGAACTATTACAAACACAATTCTGATAAAACAACCAAGGATAGACAAAAAATGGTTAGTTGGTTTGGCGTTTAATGACATACTAAAAAAGATTTCACTTATATCACAAAGATTTGTCCATTTGATCCTGTGCCTTGCTTAAGTATTGTGACAAACCAGGCTGAAACCCTGTAAAAAAAATCAACCCAGCAACTGGAGTGGCCAGATCCTGGGACTTCTATACCTGGTGGTTGGCTCCCACCTGTGAGCGGTACATAAAAATAAGATTAGTTGGCTGGCATGCTAACCACTAAGCCATGGGCCAGTTTAAAATAGTTCATCAGGCATGTTCATTCAATTATATCATCAAATCTTATTTATGGGTCTCTGTGCTAAGAGGCAGCATGAAGCCGATCAATTTTCCTGACTTTGTTTGCCAGTAGCATCAGGGACTGGATAGGATTGTCATCTCATGACTAAAACAATCTTAAAATACAATCTAAAAAATCCTAATCAAGCAGAAATATTTTAGGGAAAGGCTCAAACTAAGCACTGGGTATACATGCAGCACTAAATCTAACCCTAAATCTAACATTAAAATGCCATCTATCTTACATAATGGTGATCAATGGGACACCCAGTTACTTAAAAAGTAAAGCAAAATGACCATTTTTGGACATTATTCTTTAGATTTCTGGCTCAACACCTGGTAGAAAGGAGCTTCCTGTTGCTCTGGTGTTTTCTGGGCTAAACAGAAACAGGAAGCCGATCTGTTTGTGAAGTCTTTGCATTGCATTATGCAACCAAGATAGGACATGGGTAAACTTCTTGACAGACTGACAGAAAAAAATATAAACCTGTATCCCCCCTCCTCTGAAAAGAGAAGGGAGGGGATATAGCAACCAAAATATGACATGGATAAACTTCATGGCAGATGGACCAAAATAGTTAATAAACCTTCAGCTTCTCTCCTCCTCTTCTAAGAGGATCAGCATGGGCACATCACAAGGCTTCAAAATGGCAATAAACCCATAGTGATGATGGAAAGGTAAAGATAAAATGACAATTTCATTATCGAAACTGAAGTAAAATTAGGTTACACAGCCTGACCAAGGTGTTTCCAAATCAATACAAAATCCATATCTTGTACTTTACAGAAAGGTCACGATGGACAAATTCTGAAGGTCGGCTAGCAAAATCCCAAACTCGAAACCGGAATCGGAAATCAATGCCGTGGATATCTGACACTTCCAGTTAGGATGAAAAACCCTCGTCTGATTGTTAGGGAGCTAAATCCATACCCTTTCAAGGTCATTTGACGAGTTAGAGGACTAACAGGAACTACATCCTGCGAACCCAAAGACACTTAAGAATCTCTCTTGTCGGAATAATTTAGGTCATGCTACCAGTTCTTAAGCTGGGTTAATCAAACAAACTCAGGTTTTATTCCAGAGATTACAAAGATTTCTCTTGGTTTTAGGATACATTTGTTTTTGAGAGACTGACAGAACAATTGATATCCTTTTGAAAATGTGCCAATTAACACAATCTTTTTCTTGGTTTAAAGCATAAGGAAGCTCAAGCAATCAGTGAACCCCATCGAAAAGACCATTAATTTCCTTTTCTTACAAGATTTAAAAAATATTTTTTCATCGTTTAATTACAAAGTCTGGCAGTAGAGAATAGATAGGGCTGTTAGCTGATGTGCCAATGTGCGAGGGAAGCCATGACAGGGCTTGATGAAGTTCAAAAGTTTGGGGACCGTACATTAGCAAAAAATAGGCCAGGGCCTAGGCGGTTAGTCTGATGGAAATGTTTTTTTTAATGACGTGAAAAAAGAGTTTAATCCTATTTGGTAATTGTTTTCTTGAATTTTGAGGAAAAACAGCTAAATTTGTGTTGTTTTTATGGAAATCTGAAAAGGGGTAGATATATTTTGCTTAAAAAATTAAATAAAAATTCAGGGTCCCAACTGTATAAAAAAAACACACAATCATTGAAATAAATCAAAGACATAAAATAGAATCAACTGAGCCCCAGCATAGATCAAGAAGAACAGATTAACTGGCTCAACTTCAAATTATGATGGCCACTGGCTGCAATTGATGATTTAAGTGTGTACTTTACTTTCTGCTGTGATTGTCACCTGGGCAAATCAATTAGAAACTGTGGTTGACATTGTAAAAATTTGCTCAATAGGTAATGTTAAATAAAATCTAGTACACGTGTTCTGGCAAGAGAAACCGGAGTTCAAATTAAAACCGGAGATTAAACTTTCCATCCATCTGTTGACATTTAGTAAAACCAGTCAAACAATATTGTATTTTTAATAAAGACAGTAGAACTTTGTCAGATGTGTAATGATTGTTCTTTTCGTAACATATACGCTCTGGGTTTCTTTGTCTAAAATACATCCTGTTTGTTTGTCAGCAGTCAGATCAATGTCACAGTCAACTGTCAGCCTCTGAGGGTTTTAACGCAGGACAAGATCTCTTTAATTGTCTGAGAGCAGGCAACAAGCCTGAAGCTGAGCCAACAATTGGACCAGAGAGAAATAATTAGGACAGTAGTTAAGGTCGGGCCCGGGGGGGAGCTTACTTGTCTTTTTATGTCTAAAAGTCTTTTAATAAAGATAAAAGTTTTAGAAAACTTTGCAGACTGATTTAAACCTGAGCTACTTCCGATCCCTGATATTTTGTTGTCGCTATATGTAGATCTGACAAAACCATATCGCTAGCAACTTCAGTCTTTTGATTCAACAATCACAGAGTTGCTTCTCACCAAATGGTTTTGGTGAACTGGAAATTCCCATGGAATAATCATACAAAAAATGTAATTGCCGTTTTTCTAACAAATTGATCTGATAGATATGTTGATTGACTTGATTTGATTTGATTTCTGTTTATTCACAATATTTTTTTAAATGTACGTTTCAAGGTAAAACATACATGTATCAGTAAAGTAGGAATTGTTGCTATGGCTTTATTATTTTGCTTTATCTCACTTTAAGAAATTTGAACCTGGGCCAAAGAAATGCTTTGATTTTTGGTTGACTGGCTCTGAATACATCTCAAACACGGAGGCTCTGGCAATTAACAAAAACTGGTATTTTGTCAGATGTTTACACATTGTTTCCCTTCTTAATGTTTGTGTTCTGGGTTTTGTTGACTAAAAAACATCCTGGTTGTTTGTTGACGGACTAGTGTTAATACCACCTGTTATGGCTCGCTGTCTAAGCCTTAAGTGTCTAATACCAGAGACTAAGTATCGACCAGAATATATACTACTTCCTGCTTCAGGACAGCTAGGATCCAAATTTAGATTTAGCTTTGAGTGGAACTGAAAGACATTCGGTTTTGTTTTTTTAAGTTATTGTAGTAAATTCTCTCCCCAAACAAAAAAAAACAACATATTTTTTATTCCACCGTCCTCAATTTAATGGTTGATTGGCTGGTGTTTTACGCTGTCAAAGTTATTTCACTTATATGACAGCAGTGTACATGTATTCCAACAATAATTGTTGCTAGTACAACCATAAAATATAAAATGTTTTGATAAAGTTGGAAAGCTAATCTTCCTCCAGTGCTTAAGTATAGACAGCATTGTTAAATTTAACTCTTTGCCTCCGGAATATGTTTTTCACATGTGGATCTATTTAGACAGAATACCCTTGTAGAAAATGTACATTTTTTTACGTTTGTAAAGTTATATGGCCATAACTTTTAAAAAGAGTCATATGTATAGAAAAGTTATATTTGCTTCATCAGGAATATTTTCCCTATCCAAAAAGGTTAAAATATCGCTGTTGTCAGCGGCTTGCCGGATGCGAAGAGTAAAATAAACTGCCCTTAGTCAGAGGTGGTGTGTGTGTAAGGAGGGCGCTTCCTGTTGCCCTGGTGCTTAGGGGGCAATCTCCTGATGATGGCGTAAAAATGCTAAAATATTGAGTCCAAATGATGTTTGTTTGTTTGTTGAAGATATCATATTTCAGAATAACACTACTTGTGTTTTATGATAAACTCTTCAGGGCTACTAAAGGATTATGGGTAATCTGTTATGGTGATTCGTTTTACGTAGCGTCCTGTCCCATCTTTGTTTCCAGAACATTGAGGGTGGTTTCCTTCGCCCCTTTGGCTATCATTTGAGTGAAGTAACCTTGAGTGTGACATAACATCTCAATTAAATAAATCAAGTAACAAAAATTTCCTAAATTGACAATAAATCATGTATTGGTCACACTGACAAAGACCGATTTAGCAAACTCATCAACCCTAAAGAGCTCATCTGTAGTTTATCTTCTTACAATTTTGGACTTGGCAACATAATCAAATGATAGAGTAAAAGCTCTGATTATGTTCCCGAGGTTAAGTCAGGGTTCTTAACTTAATTATAAAATCAATCTTTCTGAAGAAATTGTCATGTATCAATGGCTTAACAGTCATTATATTAACATTAAATTTGTCAAAGAATGATCAGGTCTCCGCGGCTAAATACAATAAGGTTGACATTAATTTTTCTGACAAATGGGTCTGTCCATGAATTTTAACATTAGTCATACTCACTTAAGTCTGAAATTAGCCCCAACATGTTTAAAATAAGAATCTTCACATGGCAAGGGTCAGAATCTATTAGATCAGAATTACACATTTTCACCCTTGCCACAATTGCCTTTAAAAACGTGGCAAACCTTATATTGAACTATAGTACATGTAGAAGCCAACAGCCAATCAGAATTCATCGCTGTTGAGAACAAACAACCCTGGTGCCACTGTCAATCAACATGTCAGGAGTATTTAGTTGGACTAATGTTCGTGTGTTTGTGTATCTACACTGTACCTGTAACTTAATTGCCTTTTGTTTAGATGGTGCTTACTTTGTCATGAAAGCTCCAGTCTGATTGGGTGAGATAAAGGCATTACAGGTATTAAACTCAGTGAAGGCAAGGTAAAAATGGCCTACCTTCGCTTCCACCATTTTTTTGTGAAGATGAATGATAGAGGCGAAAAATCTTTCATAGTTATATCCAGTCTTTCTAGGAAAATATTTGAGGCTTAACATTTTTGAAGATTAACATCTTACTGAGAAATTGATCGTGTGACTCACTTATATACCTGATTGTTACGCAGCTATCGGACTACATGTCGTAGGTATTTTGTCAAAAGAATATAAACAGACTTTATATTTGAAATTTGACAAAACAATACAATTTAAACATTGGTTGATTCGTGTTTAATGTCAGGCTCAAAGGTATTTAAATTAAAAGATGATTTACTATAATAGTTAATAAGCTCACTAACACAGCAAGAATATGTGAAACGTTTGGCGCAATTAGAAACTTTATGTTCCTCCAGGGCTAAGTCAAGCCAGTATGATCAAGCTTGAACAAACTTCTTTACTCATAGTGGCCTCTTACTAGATTTTGTATAAGTTTAATATAAAATACAAGTACAATCAATCAGATTTCCGGAATTTTTTCCTCTTGTTAGAATCTTGTTACTTGAAGCGATAATTCTCACTTTGAAAAACGAAACCAAAGGAAATTGTTAGTGTTTTTATTTATCTACCAAATAAAGAAGTTATGAAATGTGGATGCAACATTTCTTGTGGAATTTTGAGATTTTTACCGTTTTGGACATTTTTCGCGGTTTTTGGACATTCAAATCTCAAAATTCCACAAGAAATGTTGCATCGTTTTTCAAAGTGAGAATTATTGCTTCAGATAACAAGATTCTAACAAGAGGAAAAAAATCCAGAAATCTGATTGATTCGGAAATGAAGACGAGCAGAGAACATGGTGAAAAACCTCATCACAGTGATGCACTCGAATTCATCTGACGGATCACTACTGGTTACCACGGTAACAAAACTTTACAACAGGGCTTAGATTGATCAGAGATAGATCATGGTCAGTACAAAAAGCGGGGTTGCTAATTAACGACCTTTGCTCTGATGCAGAAAGGACTTATGGGATAGGAAGCACACATGTATCCAAATAATGACCCATTAACAATGGGAAAATCACGATCTTACGTGAGTTTAATGATACAAGGCTTAAATATGCCAAAAACTTGTCTCTCCTGTTTAACATTAAGGCAAACTTGTTTCTTCACCATATTTAATAACATCAAAATTACAAAAATGACATGAAAGAAGACAAAATTAATGTTTTCTCTTCTGCATCAAGCAGTTTTTTTTAACAGGTCGGCAAGAATCAAATCCTGCAAATTGTCCATAAAAAGTCTTAGATTCATTGATTTTCTGGGATTAAAAGCCATACTTAAGTTTATTTCACTCATAAAGCCTACTCAGCCAATTGGGTCTAGGAAACAATCCTTGACTCAGATGATAACAAACAAACAAAAAATACAATTACAAGATGTAATGCATTGTTTTATAAAATGTCTCAGTTAAGGTTATTTCACTCATATGATGGCGTGTCAGCCCAACTGGTGGAGGACCCACCAATTACACCATTGGCAACAAACGAAGAAAAGACAAGATAATCATAGGAATACATCACAAACAGATAAACTTTCAGTTACTTCTTTAATAGCTAAGAGAGAATCTGGGTCCAGTTGATAAGCCACTTACATTAGATTAAATTGTTAATATTACCACAGGGTTGGAGATTCAATTAAAAGCTTTAAGAAACAAGAGATCCATGAATGGATCTTGACGCCCACACTGTTAAGATAGTTTAAAGAAAAGGGTCTAAGAGGGGACAGATTCACGATTTGATTTTCCATCTTGTGCCTAAGCTAGTATAGGAAGAGTTGT
>JARFOD010121482.1:0-14484 GCA_031763545.1 Mopalia muscosa | reverse complement strand
CTAGTTTAATGTGATACTTGGAGTGGTACCTTACCTCCACTGGATGGTGATACTTGGAGTGGTCAATTAACTCTAGTTTAATGTGATACTTGGAGTGGTACCTCACCTCCACTGGATGGTGATACTTGGAGTGGTCAATTAACTCTAGTTTAATGTGATACTTGGAGTGGTACCTTACCTCCACTGGATGGTGATACTTGGAGTGGTCAATTAACTCTAGTGTAATGTGATGTTTGGAGTGGTTACTTATCATCATTGTGTGGTGATTCTTGGAGTGGTTACTTATAATCATTGTGTTGTGATGCTTGGAGTGGTTACTTATCATCAGTGTGTTGTGATGCTTGGAGTGGTTACTTATCATCAGTGTGTTGTGATTCTTGGAGTGGTAACTTTTACTATGCAATTCCTATAAGTGTGCATAATAATTTTTCAGCAGATTAAATTCATCATATGATCTTATTTCTAAATAATTGATGGTCTACAGTTGACTAAAACTTCATGCTATTTCTGCTGTTACCATACCTGCACTTAATGCATTTTTTTCTTCTTCAGCCCAACCCCAGCAGTATCCTGGGAGAGAACTGGTGGGGATCTCCATAAAACTAGAATGATTGTGGAAAGTTATGGTCAAGAACTTGTGATTAAAAAGTTGCAGTTTGAGGATGCTGGTCAGTATGTCTGTAAAGGGCAGAACAAAGCCTCCAGTAAAGTCATGTCCAGGAAATTTACCATCAGGGTCGAAGGTATGTTAAAGATCTCTTATGTTATTAGAGTCCTAGATATGTTTGAAATTACAGCTGTTATCAGGGTGGAAGTATGTTTGAGATCTCATTTGCTTTAAGAACCAATGGTTTATGAGAGATCTGTTTTGTTGTCAGAGTAAAAAAATCAGGGTGGTAGATATGTCTGAGATCTGTCTTTATGTTTTTTTAAATTAACGCTATTTTTGGGTTTGTTAAGACTTCTGATAAAAGCCTTGTTATTTGTTTTACGTGGTCTATGTGGACCAGAAATATACCCTCAGAAATGTGTGTAGATTTAATTCATTTATTTCCTTTCAATAAAAACAGAGTATAGTAAAATCGGACAATAAACAATTATTGTTAATATCATTACTGCAATGTTTTAATTTGACCATAATGTCTCTACAATGATATACTAAATACTTTTTATTGCTGTGGGAATGTAGCTAAGCCCTATTGGATTGATGAGCCTCAAGACCAGGTGATGGGTGTTGAAGAAGATGTGTCCTTTCTGTGTAATGCTGGGGCTGTCCCCAGTCCAAAGATTGAGTGGTTCATTAATGGAGAAAAGATTCAAGGTTAGTCTCTTTTGTGTCTCACTGTGTCATTAGTGTATCATCACTGTGTCATTACTGTATCATCACTGTGTCATTACTGTATCATCACTGTGTCATTACTGTATCATCACTGTGTCATTACTGTATCAGAACTATGTGTTAACTATGTCTTCACCATGTCATAACTATGTCTTCACTATGTTTTCATAATGTCATAACTATGTCTTCACTGTGTCATAACTATGTCTTCACTGTGTCATAACTATGTCTTCACCATGTCATAACTATGTCTTCTCTGTATCATAACTATGTCTTCACTGTGTCATAACTATGTCTTCACTGTGTCTTCACTGTCTTCCTTGTGTCATAACTATGTCTTCACTGTGTCATAACTATGTCTTCACTGTGTCATAACTATGTCTTCACTGTGTCATAACTATGTTTTCATCACTGTGTTTTCAAGGTGTGATCACTGACATACCCCTGTCATCCCTGTCTTCACTGTGTCATCATTCTGACATCACTCTATTATCACTGACCTCACTCTGTCGTCCCCGTCATTACTCCCTGTGTCATTACTGTGTCATTGCTGTGTCTTCACTATAATGTGTTGTGCTGGGAAACCCCCCTGTAGAGGGTTGGGGAGAAGCTTCTCGTTGCATCAGAACCTTGGCTAGGATAGTTTGTTTGAGTAACAATACTGTATTTACTTAGCCTTTGAGGAAAATGGCCCCGTGAGGGAGCGGGTGAGCCATGGCCATGCAGAATACTCCCTGGGCTTCCTCGGTCGATCGTAAGAGGAGAGAAAAGAGGTTGCTTTCTGTTGCCCTGGTGTTCGTGGAGCTAAAGGATAATGTTAAGCAGATTTGTTTGTGATGTCCTGTATTTCTGTCTCCGTCGTCATATAAGTGAAATACCCTTGAGTACGACGTTAAACACCAATCAAACAAAGAAACAAAAATGGAGGAAAATGAACTTTCCAACATTATGGAAATGCTTCACATCTTTGTTGTTCTAGTATCAACTGTTGCTGGAATACACCGCCATCATATAAGTGAAATACTCTTAAGTACACATAAAACCCAATCGATCAATCATTGAATCCTGTTGCATCATGAAGTGGATCTGTTTGTGATGTCTTCATATTACATCTTGTGATTGTCTTGTATTTGTCTTGTTTTATTTGTTGCCACTGGTGTTATGGGTGGTTACCTTCACCCATTGGATTAGCGTGCTGCCATATAAATGAAATAACCTAATTCACTGATAATCACTCATCAGTTAGCAGGCAGCAAAAAGGGAGTAAAATCCAACCACCAAAGTAAGACCCAAATTATGAAATTTTCTACAATGCAGTTCATTACGTGTTCAAACTAACCAGAATGTAGTTTCTAATGATTGGTTCGCTGAAGCATAATTTTTCAAGAAAAAGAAGCATGTTGTTGAAAAATTGGAAGTCATTAAGTTTCAATAATGCATATTTCTTTGAGAGCATACGTACAAATGTGAATGTTCCAGGGCCGTGGCTTGGTGTTGAGCGTGTAGGACAACTTATCCTTCTTTTATGTACAGTCCACAGGTTCCATTCCCCAAACCGATCTTGGGTAAATTTGGCTGTATCAGGAGAAATTTTACCGCATTTCAATCTAGGTTTTCCACTGTATTTCAGTTAGGACTAATAAAAAGTGGACAATCAGCAGTCATATTTATAAATGAAATGCCTTTGAGTCCAAATTTAAACCATAATGAAAGAATCAATCGTATTCACTGATTTGTGTTTAAGATGCCCCTCCTAATGGCAGAAGACTTGCTTACTCTAAGAGGATACAATACCGGAATTTGACGAAGGCCGATGCTCAGGTTATCCAGTGTAATGCTAGTAATATCCATGGATATATATGGGCAGATGTTTTCCTTAATGTACTAGGTAAGAACTCAATACTTTTTGGCTTTTTAATAGGAATACTGTTTCTTGCATTGTTTTATTGCTTTTTAATGATTATGCAACATTTCTTTCAAGTTTCGAATGACTCTTTATTTTATACGGATTTTACATTTGCAGCCCTACATATATGAATGACTTTTGTGTGTTTTAACAAAGTGAATATTAACATTTGTTATTTTTGGATCAAACTTTCTGAGTGTGAACCAATTCCAGTTCAGAAAAACTTTTTAGGGAGAAACTGGTCAGGCAATTGAACCCTCGACCCTCAGAGGAAGGCACTAAATCACAAGCAATATTTGATTGAAGGCCCAGTGGTCTAGGTGGTTGTCTTTTTTCTGCTAGAGGTTTCCTTCTGGTTTCCGCCCTGTGAGGGAGCAGGTGGGCCATGGCCCTACAGAATACTCCCTCGGCTTCCTCAGTCGATCGTAAGAGGTGAGAAACGAGGTTGCTTTTCTGTTGCCTTGGTGTTCTCAGAGCTAAAGGGTAATGGGAAGCAGATTTGTTTGTGATGTTCTGTATTTTTGCCCACTGTCATATAAGTGAAATACCCTTGAGTACGATGTTAAACACCAATCAAACAAACAAACAAATCCTTCCGGTTTCCCACTGTAATAATGCTAGGTGCAGTGTGAAGTGGACAATCCGTCGTCATGTAAGTGAAATGCATGTACCCTTGAGTATGACGTTAAACCCCAAACAAACAAACAAACCTTTGGTGGAACATCTTAATTTTTCAAAAGATCATCTTTCCAAGAAGACTGTTGTCTTGTATTTGAAATACCCGTGGCCATTAAACATCATTCAATTGATCAATCAAAAAATGTTGATGTGAGTGTAACTCTGACCTGTAAGCAGATTTGTCCGGTTTCCCCTTGGTTTTCCAAAATGGTCAAGCTGTCGTCATATAAGTGAAGTACCATTGAGTATGACATTAAACAAAACTCAAACAAATCAATCGTTCAAGTGGTCAATCAATCTATGATGTTTTTTTTTTTTTTTCATTAAATTTGGTTAATGATTTAATGTTGTACTGTTTCACCTTAGCACAGACTATGATGTTTAGAGTGATAATAGTTACTATTTTCCCTTTTATAGCTACCCCTCCTGAAGTGATCATTGCTCCCCAGGACTGGCAGAGAGTAGCACAGGGCCAGCAGGCTAACATATCGTGTAAAACCACAGGAAAACCAGATCCCGAAATCAAGTGGTTTAAAGAGAACCAGCTTTTAGAGGGAGATAGATACAGTATAACGGACGAAGGCACGCTTCAGATAAAGGTCAAATAATTAAAATAATGAACATAACAAATTTGGGCGGGGGGCTTAACTTAACTGGAGTAATGTTTTTTTTATGATGCTGATATACATAAATATGAACAGAACTGTCATATAAGCTTAGCACTTCAGAAAATTAACCTCCCAACAATATGGAAATGCTTCACATCTTGGTTGTGCAAGTGTCCATTATTGTTGAAATACACTGCCATCATAAAAGTCAAATATTCTTAAGCACGGCATAAACCCAATCAATCAATTCATTCTGCATGGTTACCTGTACAGTTGGTCTACTGTGTGCATGGATATTCAGAACAACAGCATCTGGGGGAATGGAAAAACTTGTTTTTGTTTTGTATTTTCGGTTAAGAATAGATTTGTTTAATTAAATTAGATATATTGCCATTTAAAAAAAATGTATATATGTATTTTTTATATCTTTGTGAATCCAGGACTCCCAAATGATAGACTCTGGATTATACCGTTGTGCAGCTCGTAACAAATTCGGAATGGTGAATGCTGAAGGGGAAATAGTTGTACGAGGTAAATAAATAAAAATAAATACACAAATACAGTTAAATATTTGGTCAATTCAATTTCTTGTGTAACTCCAACTGTCTTCCAACCTGTTTTAATCACAGTATTGTCACACTTAACCTATGCTTTATTTTCTGTTCTGTTTTTGGGGTCCACATGAGTGCCGTAGTGGATATTATGTCAGCCTACAAATCTTACTTTGATGTATGGCTTAGAAGTTGAGCTTCATGTTGCCCTGGTGTTCTCAGAGCTAAAGGGGAACAAGTAACCGATCTGTTTGTGGTGTCTTTATTGCGCCTTGTTATTGTCCTGTATTTGTCCGGTCTTGTCTTTGTTTGTTGCCAGTGGTGTTGGGGGGAGTTTCTTTCACCCATTGGACTGGCATGTCGTCATTAAAGGGAAATACCCTTGAGTATGACTTTAAACCCCAATCAAACAAACAAACAATTGTTGACAATTTGTTATATGATCGAGTCATACGATGTGACTTGGGCAATCACTGATTTTACTGGGTTTCCTCTTGGTTTTCCACCATGTAGATATAAGAAACTGTGCAATGAACAATCCTAGTTATATATAATTGAAATACCCTTAAATATGACCTTAAACCCCAAAACAAACAAACAAATTCTCATGCTTTTTTCTGTGACATTTCAGTAAAGACAGAAATTGTTAACTTACCCCCAGCTGAAAGAGATACAGATGCAGGCCATGACATTGTCATGAGATGCGACTCCAAAACTGACCCCAATGAATTGAAAAACTTAAGGATTGAGTGGTTGTTGGACAATAAACCAGTGGACACGAGTGATCCGCGCCTGGTTGTCAGTCAGACAAACTTTTCCCTGACTATCAAAGGCGTGAAGACTCAGGATACCGGTCGCTATAGCTGTAATGTGAGCAATGGACTGGATCATGATATAGCGACCACCAGACTTATTGTTAAATGTAAGTGCTTGAGAGCTTATCAAATAAATTCTTTGATAATATTTAAAATTTCTTTGTTAAAACACTGACTATTTGTTTTCAGAGTACTGTAATTGACTTTCTTTATTTGAGTAATTCCGCTACCTACTTGCTGAAATTTATATTAACAGGTAGAGGAGGCCATCTGTATTTCAGTAAAATATGTTAACCATGTATGTTATTTATAAGAACACCCCAAAAACATTCTTTTGATATGCTGCTCTCTGACTAAGAGAAGTTTTTTTTAAATATTAGCAATGCTGTCTTTATCTACTTGTGGAGGAAGCTCAAATTCGTAACAGTATCAAAACTTCTCACAATTTATTGCCCAATCAAACTAACAAACAAACAGAATTTATTGTTTTGCTAGTGTCAATTAATGTTGGAAAACACCACATCATATACCCTTGAGCTTAGTTTTAAACACCAGTCAATCAATTTGTTGGGTTAGTGTGGCACTCGAGTTTTGAGGTCGGCTCCATCACAGAAGTAAGCACCACTTAGTGTACTTACTTAATACTAATTTAAATCCTCTCAAATTTGGGTGGGTGGTAGGAGGGAGCTTTCTGTTGCCCTGATGAGCTTGGGCGGGTGGTAGGAGGGAGCTTCCTGTTGCCCTGAAAAGCTTGGGTGGATGGTAGGAGGGAGCTTCCTGTTGCCCTGAAAAGTTTGGGCGGGTGGTAGGAGGCAGCTTCCTGTTGCCCTGAAAAGCTTGGGCTGGTGGTAGGAGGGAGCTTCTTGTTGCCCTGAAAAGCTTGGGCGGGTGGTAGGAGGGAGTTTCCTGTTGCCCTGAAAATCTTGGGCGGGTGGTAGGAGGGAGCTTCCTGTTGCCCTGAAAAGCTTGGGCTGGTGGTAGGAGGGAGCTTCCTGTTGCCCTGAAAAGCTTGGGCGGGTGGTAGGAGGGAGCCTTCTGTTGTGGTAGGAGGGAGCTTCCTGTTGCCCTGAAAAGTTTGGGCGGGTGGTTGGAGGGAGCTTCCTGAGCTATATAGGAACATGAAGCTGTCTTGGTATTGTCCTATGAGTCTCTTGTATTTGTCCCATTTATAATATAACACGCGTGTTATTTGTGTTTGACTTTATTCAGCTGTTCCGGATCCGCCCCAGGAAGTAGTAGTCGCAGCATGTAATCAGAGGAGTGCTCAGTTGAGATGGAAGAATTCTAGTGATAATAACTCCCCAATACAGAAGTATACCGTGGAATATAATACCACCTTTGAACCAGACATGTGGAAATTCATATCTGAAGTCACAGCTACCAAAACCAAAACCAAAGTAACCCTCTCTCCCTGGGTGAATTATACATTCCGTGTGATAGCTACTAATGAGAAGGGAAACAGCCAACCGAGCGACGTATCCACAGTGTGAGTGTATCAAAAAAATATTATAATTTAGAAATAGTGTTCTTGTTGAGAATTTGCACGAATTTAAATGTTCCGCATTATTTTAAGGACTTCTGCAATCATGAATTGAAACGTCTGTATTCAACTCCTCATGCTGCAGTATGTTTGATGCAAATCTCAGACTGCCTTATCGATGTTGCTAGTCCTCAACCCTGCCAACTATAACAGCCAAGTCCCATGGCTTTCAACCATTCGTCTTCATTCACCGATGATCAGAAGCATTTTGTCTTTATCTGAAAGTGAACAAGTTTGGTTTATGTTTTAGACATTTTTTGAAATTTTAATGTCATATCTGTGTTTTAATGTCCTGTTTTGCTGACAAACATACAAACTTTTTATTAAAAAAAAAAATAAACACTTCAAATATCATTTTGAACACAAAAACACAATAACTGTGAATACAAATGTAAGAATTAAAGCCATCCGGTAGAAAGCTGTTAGAAAAGCGTATACAATTGATTGTGTTTCACTGTGAAACTTAATTCATGGCAGATGCCACCTGCAGAACTCTTGAGAACCATATAGATCCAAAGACATGACAACTGATATGGATTTTCAACTTCTGGATATAATTGGGTAGCGACGTTTCGATCTCGATGCTAAGATCGTTTTCAAGCAATACGAAAATCCATATCAGTCGTCATGCCTTTCTAATTTACCAGCTTCTAAATGACATTCAAACAGGAAGTTTAAACCAATCACATGAAGCAAAAACTGTCTCTGGGGTCCGTGCTCCATTATTTTAAACCAATGAAAAAAATTAGTTATTCTGCTGAGCGCTTAAGATTGAGAAACTAAAAACTGAATCAGCCAATGAAATAAAAGTTGTTCTCTCTGCGGGCTGTGCTTTTTACTCGTACAATAGCATTTCTTGTAATAGATTGACTACAACTAGCAGGGTGTTTGTAATTGATTTGCGCAGGTCATCCCACTGGATGAACAGGCCTTATCAGGCAGTGCTCTCACGCTGTACCCTGTGTGAAGTCTGCTTTTCAATAGGGATGAAGTCCAACAACTAGCCTACTATTAAACTTTCAAACTGTTTATTATGCAAGGTTGTGGCATGAACGCTTATATTCTTACTTCTGGCAGTACTGGGTACCTTTAATTCTTTAGGGTAATGTTGGGGACACACATGCGAATATAATCACCCGATTGTGGCGATTTGATTGACAGCGAATTTGCCAGTGAAAGTTTTCAGCTGACTTGAGCACACACGTATGTGGCAATTGATCCAGCGAATCAGTGTACTTTTTCTGATAAAATTTGTAAAAGCCATGTCCTGTCCAAAATGGTTGCTGGCAAGATTAAAACAGAATTTTTATTTATTTATTTATTTATTTAGAAATGTATTTACTCAGCAAAAGAAGATTAATACGTACGGTAGACTCAGATGGTACAACAGAAATAATTGGAAAATAATTTAGCCCAGACTTCGTGGAAGTTGCCATTTTGTGTATCATGTGAGAGGAACTCGGACTCGGAAAGGTTAATCAGCATTGCTTCACAAGTGTGTACTTACTTCCCAGGACACATGGGCGATCAATTACTGGTGATTAAAAATCAGCAGAAAATATCAAACAATGTTTGATCTGAGCGACTCTTTAGCCGAACGGCTTCGGCGATCATTATCGCTGTCACCGGCCTAAACACATGAGGTGAATTTGTCCACGATTTGGTACAATCAGCGCGATCGGGCGGTTATATTTTTGTGTCATAATATGATCATTCATAAATGTAGTAAGCTTTGAACTGTTGTACTAACATAAGTAAAAGTCTTGTTCAAGCATATAGCTTATATCACGTAATCATACATTCTGCAGGTTAAATCTTTGTCAAGTATTTGTGTCAAAAGAGCATCATCGCAGCATTGTATTGTAGCCTGTTCAAAAGTTGAAGTACTGGTAGCTTGATTGGCGCACTCTGCACATATTATTTTATCACTAACAGTACGAGCTGGGTTAAAAATGCGCTAAAAAAAAATTTCTAGGGTAAACCGCCAATGATTAAATAATATTATCTTTAACTTGCCAATTGCCCCATGAGGGAGGGAGTGGTTGGGCCATGGCCCTGCAGATTACTCTCTCGGCTTCCTCGGTCGATCGTAAGAGGCGAGAAAAGAGGTTGCTTTCTGTTGAACTGGTGTTAGCAGAGCGAAAGGGAAATGGGAATCAGATTTGTTTGTGATGTTCTGTATTTGTGTCCGTCATCATATAAGTGAAATACCCGTGTACGACATTAAACACCAAACAAACAAACAAAAAATTAACTTGCACGTGTATAAGCACCCCTTAAAAACAAACCTAGTAAAATTTAAGGTGGGTGAAAGTTGGGATTAGAAATGTTGCAACCATTCAAATCAGCGAACCGTGAATGTATTACTCTGCTAGCTTGTTCCAAACGACACATTGGGCATGTTGTGAGCAATAAAAAGTCTAAACAAAACCTGCCAGCTACTCATGTTTCGTTTTTGGTTTCTTTGTTTTCTCAGTTTGACCTTTATATTTAAACTTGTTCTGTATTTTGTGTGGATTTACTTTCAGAACCCTGTAGCCCACTGCTGGACAGAGCCTCATCATTTCAAAAGAAAATTTTGTAGTGTCTGTCGAAAACGGCTGGAGGATAGTCCAGCAATACATTGTGAAGGTAAGTCTATGTTATTCTGGATTATAACAATTTTCAATCTTTTAAATATCGTTTATAGATTCTTTTCTAAAGGGCCTACATGTATATTGGCAAATGAACTCTGACACATCAAAGGGACTATACCCATCATCATAACACACCATGCTGTAAAACGCTTCCTTTTTGTATTCTGACCAAGCCTCAAATGCTGAATTTATTTGGCAGCATACACCTAAACTCGTGGGAACCTGGCCTATCAGCGACAATCTGTCACACAATAGTAATGTGTATTTGTTTTGATAGTTCTTTTCTAACATCTTCAAATTCCAACATTTGATTAAAACTATCGTCCTCTTACCTCTATGCCTTGCGTACATCCCAACTCTGTTGAATGTCTAAATGGTACTCTATCATTACAAGAGCACTAAGAAACTACTGGATTTGGATAACTGAAAACACAAAACCTGCTCTATAGTGGTGTGTAATGTGTCTTAAACGTGGCTCTTGAAGATGCTGAATCAGAGTTGCCCATAAAGATTTCTGTGAGGCCCCGAAATAGTAGGCTATCAAACCTATTCTAAATGGAATTCAGTAGAATATTTATTCAATCGCCTCTTGTTTTTCAACCATTTTTACATGTACATGAGCTTGCATGATGTTTATACTGTGTTTCAATGTCTATTTAAGCATATAAACAGTTAAAAAAAATATTTGTTTACAATAAAACATGGAAAGACTTACGTATGGATAATAACTTCTTAATTTATTGGATACTGCGATTCTATCTTATTTCAGAGATTTTTATCAAGTATCTCTGAAATGAGATAGAAACATAGTATCCAATAAATTAAGAAGTTGTTATCCATACTTAAGTCTTTCCATGTTTTATGTACTCCTGACTTCTAAATGCCACTTTAAGAATGTTCACAATAAGTTGTGATTAAGTAGGTTGTAATTCTCATATCTAACTTATACATTTATATAGAGTTAAACAGTTGGTCAAGGATCATAAAACCGTCATCTCAAGGGGTTTTGTCAGGATTAACAGTGTTGCTATAATGTCTTTAAACTGAATTTATTTATTGAAGTACAGATTCTTTATGCCTGAGATGACTTATAAGTAAGCTCATTGAAACACCTATGAGATCAAATTTTTATTTTCTCATTAATATCAATCAGATATGTTAATTATTATTATTTGTATTTGTAGACCACAAGTTACACTCTGAGGGTTATAATTTTTAAACTTTAGTGAACCCAAAGAAGTTTAACTATATGTCGAGTAGAATTATTGTAATCTGTCAAATTTAAGTCCATGAGACTAATTTAATTAGTGGTCCCAATATAAACATGACATGAACTACATTAAGATTCTACATCGGCTTAACTCAGGGATGAATCTTTAGACCAAAATAGCCTTAACTTGTAAAATGTCATCTTTCATTTATGAAATATTTATAATTTAGGAGGAGCTATTTTTCCCACCCATCTGTATTGCCTGGCATTAAGTTTGAAAATTTGAAATGAACTTGTGTTTGTTTTTTTCTCTTCAGTTTGTGAATATTATGCACATGTGGACTGTCAAGATTTTGTTGTCAGTGACTGTAAGGAATGTGCTACTTATGTGCCTCACAGGGACTTGGTGAGTTCTCTTCCCTGTACAACTTTTATGACTGTCCTGCAATGTCGTATGCCCTGAGCTTCAGGCAAAAGGGTGTCAAGCTTGTTAGATGGTCATAAAATTCTATACACCCTTTAAAAAACTTTATTAACTAATTATAGAACTTTATATGCTGGTTTCAATTTTGTTACTAATTTATTATCTATAAATGCTCAGTGTGTGAGGTTTTATTCACTTTTTTGCATTAGGAAATAGGTTTTGCCTAGAGTCTCTAAGTTTGCATTTTGAGTTACCAATACGAATATGTATTTGATATTTTATCGTCATTAAAATTCAGTGGTTGTAAAACCAATATTTCAGAACTATGTTTGTGCCAACCATAAACCGATTTATTTAGTAGGTTTTATTAAATTTCAACGTATTTGTTTGAGGGAATATAATTTGTTTTATCCATAATATCCAAGCACTAAAGGGGATAGTTGTACCAAGGATGGCCAGAGCATGGTCACTGCGACATTAAACTGTTGGGCAGGAATGAATATAAGTCTTTGGACTAAAACTGCCAATAACTAATAGATGATTTTAACACATGTTGAATGTGTGTATAGAGTTGCCCTCGAGAATTGTTTTTTCTAAGGAAATCAGCTGACATCTACACGAAAAAATATGGAGGCAAATGGATGAATTGGTAACCAGGCTGAGAGATAAAGAAGACACATAGTCTTCACATCCACATTTTATGGGTGAACATGGTATGGCCTAAATTCCAAGTCAATCAATTTGACCTGTGCAACTGAATTGGTTTGAATTAAAAAACACTGACGACAGGCAGTTTTTTTGACGAGCAGCAATGCTATCTTTACTAAGTACTATGAAAAGAAATGATTTTTTCAACAGTATCAAAGCATGTCTTCACATGGTTGGTTAGGTTTCAAATATTGTTGGAATAAACCTCTGTCATATAAGTGAGATACCCTTATTTAGCACAATGTAAAACACTGATCGATCAATCTAATTCGAATACCCTGAATTAGATGTAAAAAACAAAATCAGCAAATAAATAAGTAACATTTATTAAGACTTATTTACTAATATTTTGTTTGATTATTCCAGAGGTCAGTAGTGCACTACCACCACTGGAGGGAGGGTAACCTACCAGCCAACTCCAAGTGTGTAGCATGTAAGAAAACCTGCTGGTCGTCCGAATGTCTGGCCGGTATGAGATGTGAATGGTGCGGAGTCACAGTAAGTCAAACTCCATCAAATTACATCCTTAACTATATCTCATCTCTTTCAATATATGGCAGATAAAACTGGGGAGAGAACATGTGGTGGTTTTAACTGTATTCTTGTGAGGAGAAGCTACATCGTGTTAAGTGTAATTAGCAGCCATTTCTAAAGGATGGTGTTGAACAAAACTAGAAGGATTTGTTTTGCTAAAATGTAAAAACTGGATGGCCGTGTATCATATCTTATACTTGGAGCTGTTGTAGATGTGAAATTATGTTAAGAGTGCCCAATTCATAATTTTATCATAGGCGGATATATTCTCAATCGTGACAGACTTTCCTGTGTTGTTGACCTGATTGATTTAAAGGTAGAACACGAATTGTCTGGGTCTGTATTGACCCCGACACTATGTCATGTGGACCGTAATGTACAACAGCGTGAATACCTCCAAACACAGGGCTATCTTGAACATCAATTAATTGTTAAATGAGGATCTGAGAGACAAACCGATTTGTTTATGTGTTTATCTCTTTACATACATTGGTCATTAGTAATCTTTGTTTTACAGGCGCATGCAAATTGCTACAAGTCTCTACCAGCAGAATGCAATTTCGGCAGCTTGCGAGAAATTCTGCTGCCTCCTTCCTGTCTGACTATACCTCGAATGGATATCAGTACAGAGGTTATGCTTGGAATCAATATGAAAGGCAGTAAGTATCAGTCTGAGGGTTTTTATCCATAAATCGTGTTGGGGTAGAATCATTAATACAAATTATTGTCCTACACTATTTCTTACTAATCATGGCCAAAATGTTTCTTTCTCTGCTTGAGCCCTCTGGCTAAGGGCTGTTTGCTTGCATGGTGTAAAACACCAAAATAGTCAATCAATTCTCTGTTTGAGCTGGATTGTTATCATACGAATAAAATAACTGTATGTAGTGCACAAATCGCTGACAATCATGGTTTTCCAGCCATCCAAATGGAATTGTTAATAGCCTACTCTAATTTGTTACAAAATTCTATTAATTCTAGATGTACTTTTCCCTCACTCATTTCACTACAAATAACTTGACTACAAACTGCTTTCAAAATTTTAATTATAGAAATCTGTTATGCCTGTGACAGTGTGCCTTGTTGTTTGTTACCAGTTACAACAAATCTGTTTTGATCCAAAGTATTGTTCTCTCTCTGCATTTGTAAAAAAAAACAAAAAAACACCCAATTAAAATTAAACTGATAGTAGTTCTTGCGTTCAATGATTCTCATGTGGTTTTTCTTTTTCTTTCATTTTCCACCTTATGGGTTCAGCCATACCAGGTAAGTCCGTCATCCATTCTGTTCTTTACTTTTCTGTAGGACGGTTGTATTTAAAACGAGGTCTCATTTGTTACTGCAGAGGGTTAGGAAGGAGCTTCCGGTTACCCTGGTGCTTTCAGAGCTAAGGGCTAACATGAAGATCTCGACCCTGTGAGGGAGCGGGTGGGCCATGGCCCTGCAGAATACTCCCTGGGCTTCCTCGGTCGATCGTAAGAGACGAGAAAAGAGGTTGCTTTCTGTTGCCCTGGTGTTCGCAGAGCTAAAGGGTA
>JARFOD010121471.1:0-14484 GCA_031763545.1 Mopalia muscosa | reverse complement strand
GCGTGTTGAGTTAAATCTCTAGACAACAAGATGGTTACCAATCTTGTGTTACCCGATCTTATCACAGAGGGGAAACTGTCAACTAAAGCATTCTCAACTCCTTCAAAATTTAACAAAAGCACAAGAGCTTCTAAATCGTCCATCACGGTAGCGATGTATATCGCGTTCCCCAAGTGCACAGGGGAAACTTTAGCCTTCTGTTGTAATTCTTCCAGAAGAGTAATTTGCCCCTGCCATGTTGCCACCTCGAGCACAGTGCCTAATTCACAGCCATCAGGAACGAACCGCAGATATTGGCTGGTAAAATCACGGTGACCAGATTCAATCGAACTCGTCAAAATCATACTTATAACAGCTAGGTCAACACACCGTGGCAATAGAAAATTAACGATATGGTGATGCGTTCGTTTGACACCTACCTCCAAGAGTCTCTTAACGACTTTGGGAGACAGAATCGATTCTGTTTTACTAATGATAAGCTGGAGAATAGAGAGGTTTCCCATCCATACCGCTTCATACAACGCCTCTTCCACCGTGTCTTGGTCCATTGTAAAACCCATTAAATAATCTACAACAGAAAGCTGGTTTCTCCGAGATGCTTCTCTGACAGCCAATGAAAGCGTTCCCCGGAAGATACGGCTTGTGGGAATAGTTTTGAGAACATCTAAATGACCACCCCATGCTGCCGAAATGTAAGCTGTTTGAAAGCTTTCAGTTGGAGCTATATCTGGCAAAAGCAGTGTTAGTAACTCCATGTGTCCTGTACGTGCCAGCCTTTCAATTACTTGACTCGTTTCTTCTATGGGCACATTAAATTGAACAATTTGCTTGACTGTTTCTATGTCTCCCAAAACCACAGCTTGTTTCAGGTTCCAGATGGCGTGATTTGGATTGGTTTCATACCGACTAAAATGCATAAATTCTGGCAAGATATCTGAAACCTGTGAGGAAATTGGATTACAAACAACAAAAGATTGATCTAATGAATTGTTTACATCCTGTTCAGATAAGAATTTAAGCAATTCCCCCAGGATGTCTTCATGTCTGTTATGTTTGGCTGAGAGGAATGCTTTTCTAATACTTTCAACTGATGGGTTATATCGCATAAGTAACGCGATTAAGTTTTTATGGTTGAATCTGGACGCCTCCAAGAGAGCCAGATTTATCGCATTTGAAGAAGAACCTGTTTCCAAGATCAATTCGGTCAAACCAAAATCCCCTTTCCTCACTACTTCAACTAAAGTTTCGGTTCGTGTTGCTGCAGTTAGGTTTAACAACAACACCTCTTTGGCTAGGTTTGTTTGTTTGGCGTTATTTGCCAAACAGAACGCTTCACTGAGCGCCATATCAAATGTTGCTGTCACAGTGGTGTATTTAAGAAGAGTTTCCACCACATTAGTTTGTTTTTCTGCCACCCCCTGTATCAGAGTGTGGCCTAAAACTACAGGCAAATTTGAATGACAGAACTCCAAAATACACTCCAGCAATTCATCACGATGGCCACCATTGTTCTTATAAGCGTTATTGTCTAACTCGCGGAATTGATCGCAGCTAACAGACTTTATACATCCGTACTGGATTTGTTTCGTTGTGTTATTATTCAGTAAAGTTTCTTTACCTCCGCAAAATTGTAACCGACCATAAGATAGCATGTCCAGAAGCAGTGCAATCTCTGCATGTCGCCCAGCACTAGACAGAGCCACTATGGGATGAAATCGAAAAAATCTCGAACATTTCGCTCTTCTGCGGCATAGAAATACTGCAACTTTGTCGATTCGTGCTTTAATTGAATGGTAGAAAAAGTTCCCATAATCTTCGGTATCGTTGTCAATCAAACGCGATAAAACATTGTCGTTATTTGACAAAAAATTAATAACTTCTGATTGGATGTCGTCAGGAAAGAGGGGCATGCTTGTATAGTTATCCTCACTTACGTATTTAATAATTAATTGAACAAACGAACTTTTAATATCTTGTGGGATATCCAGCGTTCTTTTGTCGTTCGTTCCACATCCTTGCCCTATGTTGATATGAGATATCAGGCTAGGTTCGCACCAGTGCATGAATTGTGTTGGATTTTTCCTTGCAAAATGAGTAAGCACCATTACTAGTAAACCGTCATCTTTAAACATGTAGAACGTCTCACGGTCTAGCATAGTTTTATACAGAAATACCCTCACTATGTTCTCTGACGACTTGGACACTATTTGTATAATCTCATTGTCGTTTGACGAAACTAAACATTTTAACATTGACCGCTGGTTGCTAGAGAGCCGTGTCATGTCGCAGGGGAGATAACCCCCGTTCAACATTACAGTCACGAGCATAACGTATGGCAGCCTACCGCTTTCGGCGTGAGACAAACTGTTCAGTAACTTCTGTTTGTCCTCTACAGAATTGAAGAAATGAGACAAAAGATCAGCATTATCTTTGAATTCCATCCCAGCGCTTATCAACGATTTACAGGAGTTCATGAACGAGAGTGTCTTCACGGAACACACCAAACGAAGTGTTTCTTCTGACATGTCTATGGTCTCTGGTAGATGATGCCTAAGTATATCTACTTTCTCTTTCACTGTAAGATTTGATGAGCAAATATTCAGTTTGTTCTTGAAAACTGAAAGATTTTCGAGAGACTTTATGCATTCGGACCACACGGAAGAGCTACACCCAATAAGGAGTTTAATCTGACTCGCCCTAAAGATCCTCTGAAAGTACAGCTCTCTCAGGTGGGTCCATTTCTCGACTTTCCTCTGGCAACACCCCTCTCCGAAAGGGTCGTCAAAAATAAATAATATCTTCCTGTCATGTAAAAAGTGCTCTTCTATTTCTTTTGGACTATTGACGAACAGTATAAAGTAACCGTCTTTAATGAACTCCAAGGCGACTTGTTGAAGTATGCTAGATTTACCTTCTCCAGGATTTCCCACAATTAACAGAGACGAATTGTTCCGTATCGCTCTCAGCACATCCTGATAAACCGATGTGCAAATAAATCCGGTTTGTTTGGTTTTGCAGACCTTCAACCAAGAGGCAGACTTCTCTGCAAAATAATGTAAATTTAGTTTTGCTTTAAACTGAAAAACAGTTTCTACTTAAAAGAAAAAAAATGAATGCTCTATTTTATATAACACAAATTGGGGCAAAGTATTTTTCTAAATCTTACTGTTAACCTTCTGACTTATTCAAAACGTCTTTTATGTTTGTTTCTAACATCGTACTCAAGTGTATTTCACTGCTTATCACGATGGAAAACTGGGATAAAACCTAATAACCACCGATTATGTTCCATAAAAACTGTGTACATATTGTCAAATCAATCATTTACCTCTGAGTTGTTCCATTTTATAATCCCTGTAAATTCGTACATCCTCTGTGGTATCTTGCTTTACGTCAGACACTAAAAAAATAAAGCAATTAAAGATCAACTGAAAAGTCAGACCTAATTACCTCTGATTTATTCCATTTCATAATCCCTGTAAATTCGTACATCCTCTGTGGTATCTTGCTTTACTTCAGACACTGAAAAATTAAAGTTATTTAAGATCAACTGAAAAGTTTGACCCAATTACCTCTGATTTCATCACTCTTCAATAATATTACTTTTATAACGAAAGGCGGGACTAATATAACATAACACTATTGTTGTAAAAAGATAAATACTGTTTAACATATTTCTACTTTTTAATGTCTTGCTTTGCAGTTTGGCCACAACATAAACTAACAAAAAAGTGCATTCCTTTCAATTTAAACGAGACATTCTTATTCAAGCTAATAAAAATTAATACTAGAAATTATGGTAGGGAGTATTTGATTTTGATCCAATAAATGAGTTTTTCAATGACGTATCATAATGTCATTGACAAGATGTTGGAGATAATGGGATTATCCTAGGAGAATAGTCTCCCCAAGTGCTGTGTTTTTTCGTCATATATCAATGAGACGTTTCATCAATGAAGGCTGCCAAGTAATTGTGTTTTAAATTTGTTACATTTTAACGAGAACAATGTTGGCATCAATATGTGACAAGAAAAGTGTAAATGTTTTCTGACAAATATAGTTTGGACAAACGAGAGAGTAATTACACTGTGAAAAATAAACTACCAAAAATGTTCTGTGTCTTTTTCTGTAATAAGTTAAACATTATTATTGGGTTTTCCAAAGATGGACTTATTTTTAATCCACAGAATCTAATCTTTCTACAAATATAAGCCTCGCCATAATGTTTGGATAACAAAATTAAAACGAGAAATACTTTCAACTAATCTCAGCTTTTAATCGAATGCGCTACCAGAGTCTAAAACTTTAGAATGTAGCTTTCCAGTTCGTACCTGGTGAAGTCAAAGGAGCCAGCTTCAAGGTCTCGCTAATCTCGTCTGCTTTGAATCGGACTTCTCTGTAGAGTTTAAGTAATTTGGCATCCAGTAGGATGTGCATCAGTTTGTTGTAATTCCCCATACCTATCACACCATTCGTCTCGAGTTCATTCAACAGTTCGAACATGTTTCCATTACATCGGCTTACCACACCAGCCTCGAGGTATGTGCCGACAGTGATGTTAATAAACTGCGCCACATCGGCCTCTTTCAGTGATTTCTCAACGTGTTGAAAAAGTAGTCTATGAAGTCTGTTTTCTGGAGAAAAGGACGCCATCTTCACCGGAAATAAGCAAAAGTCTTTTTTTAGCCTATAAAGTAGTCTATGCCGCGATTAATTTAGTCCATAAGTCTGTACACATTTTCCACTGCGTTTAGAAAAGACAGATCAGAACCTACTCCACAAAAGTAGCATGTACAGGCCGGTGAAGAAATACTGAAGCAGTTTTCAAGTTAGTTTTATTTTGAAACAATTAACCAAAGAGTTTTGTACGTTTTTCACATAGCGTGGGAAGGACAGCCATTACGCCCATGCAATGTTTCGCCGTACTATTTATATGACTGACTATAACTACGACTAAAGGACAAAAGGATATTAAATATCTCTGTGAAATATTTATTCAGACGTGGGGGTCGTTGTTAGTGTGGAGTATCGATCGTTATATTTATGTATGCGTGATAGATAGATCCAGAACATAAGTCAAGTGTTTCTCTCCTCATTTTCATGGTTGGTTTGTCTGTGTTGATTCAGCTTGATTGGGGTTTAACGCCGTACTCAAGGCCATTTCACATTTTTGACGATTGTCCTATTAAAGGTATTCTTTGCCTAATTACGGTGGGCAACCGGGAGGAAACCTTGTAATAATCACCCCGCGATTACCAGGGACACATAATGTGTCTCACTCATATAGCTGATGGTCGACAGGTCAGTCAATCGGCGTTTACGCCTCACTACTTTGAATCTATATGAATTGTTCTGAATCAAAATATTTACTTTGATTAATTATGTCTTTCCTGTTATTTGACTCAGCAGTAGAGGGACTCAGTCCACCCCTCGGACAAAGTTACACACATACCCGCACACACGCATGCGCACGAGCACACATCACACATATCCGTAATTCCGGCGCCTCTGGCGATAAGAATATTGATATGCTGGACATTGTGGAATTTGAGGGGATATTTCAGACTAAATGTGAGAGCTTGGCCCTTGCATAAGACATCTTATGATATCTGAAATGCAACTGGCTGGCTGGTCCAACCCAGCGAGTAACATACTGAGTGAAAGTTGAAAGATTCATGAATCTGATGCAGGACATTGTCAACATCAGGCCCCTATAGACCTTATCCACCATGTTGTCTTCCATGAGTTCATATTCTTTGGCCTTCATTTCAGCTAGTTTCACAAATGAAGACTTCATGGGTGAAACATTTTAATAAGACACTTTTATTGTGAACACGTCTCTGTCAGTATAAGCTTTGGTCACATCCTATCTTTTCATGGAAAAACTCTTATGAACCCTTCCTGCAAATTTCTTTCACTTTCTCGAAAAATATATTTAGTTCAACTTTCAGAGCGTTCTAGAAAACTTTTAACACATATAAATTCCCAAGAATCGTACTCCAAAAAGATCTTTTCTCCCACAAAGATCCGAATTTAGTCCATTTTTCGGTAGGAACATGTTTCAACGGTTTTATTCCAAGCGGCTAGAAGTTAGCAGCGGATTCATTGTACGTGAGTTGTTGTTCGAATAACAACAAAAACAAGATTCGTTATTCGAATCACGAATAACGACAAAATCAGGATTCGTAATTCACAGGGATTCGTTATTCTAATCGTAAATAACGACAAAACAAAATTCAAGTTGACTTCTTTACCCAATTCACAGGCCAATGGAGTAACTGATGTTCATATTAAACATCTTGGTAAGCGTACCAATTAAATTATGTTAAAAAAATATTCTGGTTTCCTATTTATTTATTGTATAGCAAAATTTAACTTATGGTATATCTGTTACACACCAGGAACCGCCTTAACATACATTTGATTTAGTGTCTTCTCATTTCGGATCCAGTCAATGTCTTCTTTAAATCTCATACTACTTCACTGAAGTGAAAAAATTGCGAAACACATATATCCGTTCTTCGACTTTGTCGGCTGTATAGCAGTAATGGCTATCTCTGTGTTTCATTTGAATTAACCCAACGTTAGAAAACCCCAAACAGCTCAGAAGTTTTAAAATTCATGTAATTAGGCAGTAAATATGATGGCATGGTGCATAAAGGAGATAAAGTTTAGAGCAGTCACGCCGATCGCTAATGACGTGTTTGTGGGGCCAGGTTCGCCGAGAACAGCAACGTCAATCCAGAGAACCACAGCATCAAACAGTGCATCCTTCACAGGACGGCTATACGAGCGGCTTATCTCCGCTACGACCAATGACGTCAATGCCGGGGTTTAAACTGGCGTAAGACCACTATTATGTTTGTTTGTTTGATCGGGGTTTAGCGTCGTACTCAAGGCTATATCACTTATATGACGACGTGCCAGCCCAATGGGTGAAGGAAAGCACCCTCGACACCACTGGCAACAAACAAAGAAGGACGAGACCAAAACAGGACGACAACAACAGGACGCAATAGAGATACCACGAATAGATCGGCTTCCTGTTCCCCTTTAGCTCTGAGAGAACCAGGGCAACATGAAGCTCTCTACAACCACCCGCCCACTAGTATGAACTTGCGTTTGGTCAGCCTCGAATATAGCTCTTAATAAAGAATAGTGTGTTGTCTTGTTTTATTTGTTCTGGTCCTGGAAATTTGTTTTTGGTGGAGTATTTGGTATTGATGTGAAGTAATTGAGTGGAGGTTTTTGGTCAGTGTAATGATACAGACTAAATAGGTCACATTTGGTGTATTTATCACCATTTGATGGAGGGGTGATTGGGCTGTTGTTTACATTCTTCAGGTAGCTTGACAACCCCTATGACTCTCCACGGCTTCTAACTAAACATTTCTACGGTCATCATCTGTCAAGATTTTAACTTGAAACTCCAAAAGGAATGATTCAGGTATGTGCCAGGGGTTTTCGCTCAAAGAAAGTTTGGGACGGAGCTGTGGGGCCAAACGTTAACAATACGGCTTATAGCAAATCAATGGTGGTCTTGTGCCTTGTTTATTTACGGTAGGGAAATTGCCGAGCGGTGTCCCGACATGTGGGTCATTTCTGATTGCAAGCACACGAGGTAACTCAAATAGATTTGCATTTATCAGACGACCGAGTTACCCATGTGTTTATTGTTTATGTATAAAGGCTATTTCATCCGAGCTACATTGTTTGTTATTCGCTTAGATACATAGGACAAAATTTGTGTTATTTTCAACAAGTCATACATAAATGAAAGGAACAGTGTTTGGTTTAAATGTGATTTCAAACAAGAACTGTTTTGTTTTGGCGTGTTTTGAGGTACAAAATCCGCGGAGTACTTTTCATTTTTACGTATGTGTGCAAAATATCAGTTTTCGTTTAATATCAATGCTTCCATTCACAGTAGGCCTAGCGAGAATTGATCCAAATTTAGCTGATTCTTGCGCAATGTTAGCCGCGTGTGTCACATACAGCTACAGGGGTGACCTGCTTAATATCAATCGGTGTTAAAGAAGATATAGACAGCGAACCGAATTGTATCTATAAGTTTCGGGAGTATTGTGGTTTGAAAGAAATCGTGCATTGAAACCGTGTGGTGTGAGATTGTAGTCTTTCAACATTGGTACATGTACATGAATGTATTCACCCAAGCCAGGGATTGTTGTGAATTTGACCTTAATGTACTCGTACTATAGGCCAAGAGATTGGTAAGTCCCAAGTATTATGTATAAAATGTTCGGTCATTATTGAAATAATGTAAGATACACGTGAATTTTTAGTTCTGGTTTAGAGTTACTACTAAATCTAACTCTAAACCTAACCCTGAAACTCACCCTTATACTAACTCTAAAGAACAACACGAAATTCACGCCATGTTTCACATGACGGTCTGAACGACATTATTGTGAAGATTGGGAGGGAGCTTCCTGTAGACTTATGATGTTTTTGTAATACGTCCTGTGATTGTCCTGTATTTGTCCTGTCTTGTCTGACTTTGTTACCAGTGGCGTCGAAGGCGGCTCAACCTCAACCAATGGCCTGGTAAACCGTCATCTGAGTGAAACCCCATCAAACATTCAGACTTAAGAATTAAAGCAGGTGCCATTTTACCGCTAACAGACTCATACATGACCTACATTGATGTTGACATTCTGTAATGTGGGTTAGATTGAGGTAAGGCGGTAGCTAGGTAAACCAGATCGTGTTTGTCTTATTGATTCATAAACCAGTTTACATGAAGGCATATTCAGACAGAAATAGTAGTTAAAATCTAGGCTGGCGTCGCTCTATGCTTCTATTACACCAGAAAACTAGACGATTTGAATAACACCAGTTATATATATATATTATGACAACCTTATTGTGAAACATATAAGACATTTTAATTGTGTAGGATAGCAAAAGCTGATATCATCTTAGTTCGTACAACATGGATAAACTATGGGTCTATTTCGTTCAGGCGTAGGAATCTAGAAGGGACTGGGATTTGATTTTATAGATGATATAAATTATAAATAGAATATTGCACAGGTAAGTTTAATTAATATAAATATTGCTCTCGTGAAATGGTAGGAAGAATAACTCTTTCAATCAGTCAATCGAGTAATATGTATGGCATTCAAATTTCACTCTGTAATATCCTCTATATCATAAATAAAATGCATGATAAAAAATCGATCCTACCAACGTCCTCACCCAGGTTATATTTCCAAAATGAGGTTGATTGCCGCTCCGGCTTTCCGCATCCTCCGGGTGTCCGGGGCCTTGGCTGACCCTGGACATTCTCCATTTTGTCAGGGTTTCGAATAGTAACACACAATTAAATATATAAATAACACCTACTTAAAAAAAAAAAATTAAAAAATAAAATTAATAAATAAATAAACTAAAATAAACAATGTGGATGAAGATGTAGGTAAACATAAGTTTAAAACCCCAAAATGGTATGGTAAAATGTCGCCAACAAACATCTATAAACGAATATAGAATAAATGTATTTTACAGATAGGTTTACCTAAAATAAGCTTTGGCAGAATTCTTAAATCACGAAAGAGGGTTAAAAATATCTGTTCCAGTCTCATGAATAAAAGTATTACAAGTTGTGAGTGCTCTGTTAAAAAAGGAAAATTTACGTACATTAATTCTACTTCTTTGGGTTAAGAATTTTTGTTTTTTCGTAGTTGTCTTACGGGGACATAAAAATGAGATTGCGATAAAAGATATGGGCAGTTAAATATGCCGTGTATAAAAGTAACGTCAAGACACTGTCTCCGCTTTTCTAATGACTGTAGGCCTATATTAAACAAAACACAGGCTTCAGAATATCCAAGTGTGTTAAAGCAACCGGCCCAAGTAATGCACTTTTTTATGTAAGATTCAGTGTAACTGCTCTCTTCAATAGCGTTGTATTCACGCCTATTGAGCTGCGATATCCCCCTCCTGTCCCCTTTATCGAAATCCTGTATCCGACAATGAATTGTGTAATAGGGTTTCTCACGGACTTTGAGCTAGTTCCACCTAGCGACAGGCGCTGGAAATACCAAGGTATATGACTCACTTATCACAGTGTACTGGACAATTGTATATCCACATTCCAACAACCATGCGAGGATTTTTGTTTGTTTGGCCAACAAATCGCAACGGATTTGCCCTCAATTCGTTGCCTGCAATAATAAGTCGTTAAATTTGCTTATAGGTAATACTAATTTCATTTTTCAAGTTATTGAAAGCCTTTCTTATTTTTCTTAGACAGACAAATGCTCATGTTTAAACGATCTTTGGTCACAGGGTGGGTGGATGGGTGGATGGATGGATGGATGAGAGGGCGGCTGGGTGGATAGATGGATGGATGGATGGATGAACGGGTGGACAGATCGATCGATGGATGGGTCGTTCGATCGATGGTTGGTTAATTGGTTAATTGATTTATAGACTGATTTATTGATCGAGAGATTAATTGATTGGCTAATTGACTAATTGATTGATTAGCGCCATGCTCAAGGACATTCCACTTTATGTTGGCGGTGTATTCCAGCAATTGCACAGCCATATTAAAGTCACTTGGATATTCTATAGCAAGGCTGGCTAGGAGGGTTAATCGATCTCTGGGCGTTTAAGGGAAGTTTCTGTCATGTTTTTCCACCCTAGTTGATAAAAGCAGTGTAGGTAGATGACACTCGGACATGATATAAGTTCACTACTTGTTAAGTTAAAGTCACACAAAAATAAAGCTGGTTTAGATCCTGTTGTACTCCTTTAGTGACTACTAATTGTGACACACTTGCATCCGTTATATATGGAAGCCGAGAGAGGATATATCGCTCCCTCGCTCCCTCGTTTTATATCTACAACCAGAGGGAGCGAGAAAGCAAGGGAGGACGAGATGGAGCGATGTAGCTTCCCAGTAGACAATATATCTTCTAATTAGCATTTGCTATATTTGTGTTAGTTAGCCGTTAAATAGCTTTCTTAGCAAATAATGAGCTTGAACAGTTATCTTATCAGAAGACAATATATCTACTATGACCATTGTTAGATCAGTGCTAGTTACTAGGTTAATAACGTCCCTATAGCACAATCAGCATGTGTGAAATGACTATGACGTTAAAGAGGGTACACACTATTTACATGTACAAGTATTGAAGCAATTATGTAAACATGAATTGCCCCTTATATAAAATCACCGGGTAGAGAATGAGTATAGATAACACAGTAATAAACCTGGTCTGGGTAGCCTAGCCGCGGTAGCCCTTTCCGCTGTAGTTTGAGTTTGTGTGCACCCTATTCCCATAGTCCTTTGTTGGCGAAACAGATTCTTACCATGGGACTATAGTCACAATACCACCGATTAACTGTAAACTTTGGCCTCCTCTCCTGAAAACGGCGAATTGGTAAGCTGTCTCCAAATTCCTTAAAACGATTTGATTTCCATTGCATAATTTGACAATATTATTTGCGTCTGTATGTGTTGTGAACACAAGCCACGAGAACGAATTGATTGGCTTATTTTAAACTTGGAAAATAGTTCAGATGGAAACAGATGGACGTGTGAATTCCACAAACCAATATAGCTATCACTCAAATTCAGATATTAAATTCAATCTTCCCTTTTTCTGTTAATACAATAGATCCGGTTATTCACAAAAGTATGGCCTTCATTGCATGCTGCTTTAATATGATGGTAAACATCAAAATTTTATTCTTTGAACACTGTTGTTCTAAAGTTTCGTGATTGGACTGGGGTTATGAACTTTTTTTTTTACATGCAGTAGTTCCCAAATTGGATACAAATCATTGACAACATTACTTTGGCAAAAGCGATTAACATATTAATTAGATAAGACCATGGACAAAAAGTTTGTCGTTAACATTCAAATTAGATACAGACCATGGACAATGACTTTGATGAAAGCCGTTAATATCCAAATTAGATACAGACCATGGACAATAACTTCGATAAAAGCCGTCAACATCCAAATTAGATACAGACCATGGAAATAACTTTGATAAAAGCCGTTAACATCCAAATTAGATACAGACCATGGACAATAACTTTGATAAAAGCCGTTAACATCCAAATTAGATACAGACCATGAACAATAACTTCGATAAAAGCCGTTAACATCCAAATTAGATACAGATCATGGACAATAACTTTGATAAAAGCCGTTAACGTCTAAATTAGATACAGACCATGGACAATAACTTTGATAAAAGCCGTTAAGGTCCAAATTAGATACAGATCATAGAATATAACTTTGATAAAGCCGATAAAATCTAAATAAGATGTAATAAATGACAAAACAAAATATCACAATGTAAGATTATTTAGAGTAATTGTTAATTTTATTTGAACATGTTGATTCAATGTGAATCTATGTAGGCCTACTGTCAACTCAGAGGGGACAAGCTAGATGTGTTATACATGCTGTTTTTCTTACATATTTGTATGGATGGCTGTGATGATCACAATGTAATTAATGTTAAAATATGGTGTTCTTAAATCAGTACAAATTCAAAGGCTGCAGGAAGGGTTGATAAATGTAAGTTCACGTAAGCTTATCACTGACACTAGCCCTTATACTTAATTTACCGAACCAGAAAAGGGATTTGCAAACTACAGTGCCAGAAATGGGAGCCAACGTAATTCCGTGTAAGCTCTTATAAAGATGGCCATTTGTAAGCATAAGTTAACTTAAAATACATGATATATGATTAATACAGCTTTTGACTTTAAGTGTTGTACTTAAAGTGTCTTAATACGTTTGAGCATTAAGTACAGCACTAGTCGATCAACAGTGAAATACTTGCTATATTTCCTTTTTTCAGATTGTGAGTAAATTACCAAAGAATATTCTGGAAATATTCCAGACGCTGAAGAGTTCCAGACCTAGGGGAGACCACTCTGTAATCTTAATGATTCGGAGGGTTGTTTTAACTTTGACATGTCTCGTTGTAGCATGTAATGCAAAGGGTAAGCTGTATTTGATTTTTTTTCTTTTTGTGCTTCATGTTGATAACATATAAGCTTAAATTAAATACCTTCGCATTATATTTTAAATTATTTGTGTGTTAAAAGTTATCTAAGGTCATTCGTAATAATTGAGTTGATACCGTTAATACCCAACTCAAAATTTGCTTTCAAGAATCATCTAGCTAATGGAAATAACGCTTTGTGTGTTTGTTTTTAATGTTGTGTCTCGTTCACTTTCTTGTAACCTTTCATGGCTCAGTGTTTATAAGAATAATCATATGTGTCCCCTGTTAAATTACTCCGTCTCCAATGGGAGTCTCTCGGGAAGGTGACAAGGGAGGTAATTTTATCTTTGCAAAGCGGTCCTCTGACGTCAGAACATTCGTGATAGTGGAACTTTTACATGACGTCAAACACATTTTTGCATCGTGACGTCAGAAGACCGCATTCAATGGAACATTACGAGACTCCCATTGTGTGTTCGCCGAGGGTTGGGAAGGGGGTCCCCGTTGCCTTGGTGTTTTCAGAGCTAAGACGCCGATCTAGTTGTGATGTGTTCGTATAACGTTCACTGATTGTCTTGTATTTGTCCTGGCCTTTCTATGTTGCCTGTGACATTTGACGTTGGTTTCCATCACCTCTCACTCATTAGATTTTCACTCCCTCGTGTGAGTGAAATAACCTTAAGTACGCATTGAACCCCATTTGATCTTGTTGATTCTATCCTTCTGTTTTATTGACTTGACTCATCGACTCATTTGCTTTCTGTGTTTTGTCATCAGATAAGCTAGGTACGTACATGTGTTTGTCTTAAAACTGCATGCTCTTTCTTACTCCCCCCCCCCCACCCCCCTCCACAACTTACTCTTCATTTAATTTAGAACCTTAATTAAATACGTGTTATCTTGTGATCAAGTTAAGTTTACACACTGCCTCCACTGATTTAACTTATGCATACCGTGACAAGGTGTGGTTTTAGGCTAGGTATACTGTGACTGGGTGGAGTGTTAGGTGTTTGTATTTTGTGACTGGGTGGGGTGTTAGCCTTGGTGTCTGCATACTAAAACATGGGGGTATTTGCTTTGGTATATTACAAACCTCTCTACTCAGAGCACATAATCTTTTCCTATCAGGCGTTTTCCGCTAAGTCAACGGAATAAGCCGATTCAGCGGCAGTAGGATTCTACGAGGGAGACGAAAAAATCATTTGGAAGCAGTGCTCGAAATCAACTTATAAACATGAGCAAGAACAGATTTTATTTGCGCAGTTTAAGTAATATACAAATCCAGTTGTTGTACCATTTCTTGAAGTCTGATTTTGTAACCCTCACGTATCATCTAGGTATTCAACGGATATGGGCTGTTCGCACGGCATGGAGGTAAGACTGTGCCGGTTATAATCAAAATGTGGGAGTATTTTCGTTATTTTGGAATAACACTTTCTTAGTTAGAACATATACCTGTTCAGAAAATTTTGTAGGTTGAAA
>JARFOD010121460.1:0-14487 GCA_031763545.1 Mopalia muscosa | reverse complement strand
CCTGATTCTGGTGCCACCACCGTTATTCGGTTAGCTGTGATTGGATAATGACGTAAGGTTCTCGATATTATCTAATCACACTTAACCGAATAAATCGCTTGTTGGCTGAATTGGAGAAAAGTGAACAGTATTGTGTTTGCAAGCCAAATTTAAGAATTATAGATAACTAACATCACTATTCTGGGTTAGGATTTGAAGATGAACTATTTGTCTCACACGGACAGGTGAGATTTATTTATTTCATGGGATATTAAATTTCACTACGGTACTAGCTGGGTCGACCCCGTGATTGTCCGTCCTTCTTCTTTGCTTTATACTTTGAATATATGAAGGGAGAGGAATTTGCTTGCCTCCACCGGGATTCGACATATATACAATTTCTGTGGTTCTTGTGGATCTAATCTAGTAACTCCGCATAGATTCTATTTAATGCTGTTTTCTTAAAGGTCAGCACATATAATGACAACACCCAAACAAGCACAATACTGTCAGCTGACACATCATCAACTTACTTTAAATCCAATAAAGGGTCCGCTTTTCACAAGTCTGATTCACCGACAGAGCATTATCAAATCAACCAACACCTCTGTGCACAGTTATATCTACGTCCTACAGAACTGTACCCAGTTATTGTGATCTTGGAGCTTACTATACAGACAACATTACTTTGTAATTATTTCTATGCGTCGCTGACTTCCTTATGTTCCAGTTCAAACATTTTAAGGAATCAACATTAATCCCATGTTTTTATTATAGCATGTGGAATAAACTACAATTATAAAAATTGAGTACACATACAGCACAACTCAAGAGTTCAAAGCGAATCTTCAGAAAGAATCGGTACAACAGGGGAGTCTGGAAACTACCAAATGTTAAAATAGATTTCCCTTTGGATGCAGCGTGAGGACACAACAAAAAGATACACAAGTAACACAAGTAATTCAATTTACCGGTAAAGAATATTGAGAAAAAAGATTGAACTCATCACTTGCGTCAAGAACTTAGAAAAGTTTTCCATTTGACCCCTTTATCTTCGTTTCAGATGGCGGACACCAAAGAAGAAGCTGCTGAGGCTGTTACTGAGACTGTGGACAAAGCCAAATCAGTCATGAAAAAACTACCGACCATCAGCATCAAGGCAGAACTGGCGAAGTTAAACGAAGAAGATATCACGAAAGAGACGATTCCGGTCCACTGTCAGTTAGCCGCCTCCTACGGCCTCCTAAACAAGCATACCCTGCAGAAGATGGATGACAAACTGAAGGTCATCATAACGGCCACCACTAAAGCCATCACTAAGCTGGATGATTATGCCTGGGAGAACGTTGTGGCTTGTATGATGGGCAACCCTCTTCTAGAGCCCATTGAGGGAGCTCATGTGAACAGATCAGATAAACTCATCAAGAGCGAAATTAACCTGTTCGCGTTTGATGGTTCCCCTGACCACGTGGTCGTGAAAGAGGTTCACTCGTGGTTTGTTGGCTTGATCAAAGACGAGGACATCCTCAACGACACTCATATTGACGTGGACGTCATGGCCAAGATTGTGGCACAAACAGGGGCCAGGATAAATCATGTCCTCGCGTTGCTGGCTAAACGTGACTATGAGGAGAGGGACATTGTGGACGTGGGTATCTTGCGTTATCCTGATATAGAATTCCCTTATTTTAAACTTTACCGGATCCGTCTGATCGCCTGGAGTGAGTGTCGGCGAATTCTAATGGTACAGCAGGATAAAAATGGTGTAACGGGATACTTCAACTGCATGAAGTTTAAACCGCGGGATCACGTCATTGAGAGTTTGAAAAAAGAGATTTTCGACAAGGCTGTTGCAGAAGCTGAAGCACTATTGGCATAAATAGAAACAATACACGACATATTCGCAACTAAAAAAGTACTGAAAACAACCACGATTTTTATTCTAGCATGTGTAAGATTCCCGTTTTAAGTGATTGTTTTGTATTGGGACTCAATACTATAGCGAACAGTCTCTGTTCACGAAAGATCACTGCATCTGTTGTCCAATTAAAACCTCAGACCAATGAGAATCAAATCTGGACAAACTGATCAATGCCGATTTCTATAAGATTTATTTGAAACTAAATGGGCCTTATAAATACCGTAGCAGTCATGTATATCTTGTTTTATTTATATATTTAGTGGTTCGAAACAACATCAACACAATCTGAGTACTGCATTCTTTAATAATCTTGAAATTGTATGTATGTTTTTTTTTAATTAAATGACTAAGCATAATCGTGACATGTAACAGGATTTTTGTACAATTTCATCATAGGCATTTGATGGGAATTTAATGTTAACCAGTGGGTGGCTGGGCGGAGTTTCCTGTTGCCTTGGTGCAACATGAAGCCGATCTGTTTGGGATCTCTTTGATTTACGTCCTTGTGTTTGTCCTATTGGGTCGACACAAGTGAAATAACTCTGAAAGAGGCGTTAAACCCCAACCAAAAAATAAATATAAACCATTCGCCATGACTTTTTATTTAAAGCTTCAAGTGTATTGTGACACAAAAGTTCATTTGAACAGCAGTATTTTAACTTTCCAGTGACAGCCAGTGAATTTCTCCTGGTCAAATTGTAGTTTACAAGCAGTGGGAACCATTAGGATGGGTCAAGTTTATAGCGTTACCATAGCTGATAAGATAGTCTAATGTTATACGTAGGGGGTTCAACCCCAGCCATATGTCATTGTGTTGTAGTTAAGACCACTGGCGTCAGTTTGACACCGAGTAAAAACCCGAGCCGCTGCCTGCAGGCTGGGGGCATTAGAATGGCGTCGAGGGTTTTAATGAGATGATTTTTAACTCCAACTCTATGGCAGATGCCGAGGGTTTAAACACCAATTTAACCCGAAAAAAGGTAGAAAATATAGATATCCCGCTGCTTTTAAAGTGGCTGTTCCTTAATCACCCCTTTTGTGTAGTAAACTGTCACCAACCAATCAGAAATAGGAATTTACCTGTCATGGCATTGTGTGCTGCCGTGACAACTGCATCAGACTCAGCTAAGATGTAAAACAGCAAAAATACGCAGAAAAAGCCTTCTAAAACTATTTTCCTGACATTTTGAATAAGAGCGATTATGAAGCAGACATGTTTTTCACTATGTTGGCGACAACCAATATCCTTATTGTGCTGCAAGTTCGATAAAATTCAGAAAACAAAATTTGAATTGGAGGCAACTATCTGATTTTATTATCTGAAATTTGGTAGAAAAATCGCACACTGGGATGTAACATGTGTTTACCCCTTCGGAATTGTAAATATCACATAACCACAAGTTTGTTTACAAATAATGAATTTATTTATTGAGGTTTAGGCTATTTTTGTCTTCGAGTCGTTCGAGATGGATTATAACTACTGGTACGCTCATGCACAGCAGGTGTGTGAAAGGAGGGAATCTGGACGGCGATAAACAAAGCGGTCATAGTTGTGTCATTAATACCGCTGAGCTGTTAGAATAATATGGTAATGTTATTTTCTCGTTATTACCGTATATATATCTGCTATTTGCACTGTATATGACCGTTAGGAGTTCTTAGAGCAACCAGTTTGTTTGTAGTGTCCAGACTACAAATATATGTGAAACTGGTTTGGTCAAGCCTTAACTTCTGTTATTTAACCCAATAACGCCTGAGTAGTCACGTCGGCTTAAAATGTGAATAAGAACAATAATAACAAGAGCTCAAGTGAGTCGCAATATACGCCCTAAGAAATCTTGTCACATGGAATATTAAAATCGGGTTTGAATAGAATTCACCTGGTGACAGCATGTATAGACAAAAAAATACACCAAACAAAATCCTACACAGCATCTTGCCATGTGGGATATCTTAACTCTGTCTTGTCAAATGGAACACTCATACCAACTTAGTTTGATTCGAATTCCACATAAAGTTTTGAAATTAACATACATACCCAAAATTTAGACTTTGCCACCAGGTAGCGCCACCTAGGTCCAACATATGCTAAAACTAATTCCAAGCCATGTCTTGTCACATGGAACAATCATATAAAGTTTGATTACACCAGAAGTTTTTAAGTAAACAGAAACCAAATTTAGACTTTGCCACCAGGGGCGCCACCTGTATGTCAACGCATGCCAAAATCCATCCCAAGTGATGTCTCGTCACATGGAACACTCATAAGTTTGATTCGAATTCTATAAGAAGTTTTCAAATTAACGTACAGAAACAAAATAAAGCTTTTGCCAGCAGGTGGCCCCAACTGTAATCCGACATATGCCAAAACTAATCACAAGCGATATCTTGTCACATGGAACAATCACACTTAGTTTGATTTGAATTGCACAAGAAGTTCTCAAGTTAACATACACAAACCCAATTTAGACTTTGTCATCAGGTGGCGCCACCTGTAAGTCCACACATGCCAAAATCAATCCCATGGAACACTCATACTAAGTTTGATTCGAATTCCATAAGAAGTTTTCAAATTAATATACAGAAACAAAATTAAGACTTTGCCACGAGGTGGCGCCACCCGTAGTCGGGCATATGCCAAAACTAATCCCAAACGACGTCCTGTCACATGGAACCAATCACACTTAGTTTGATTTGAATTCCACAAGAAGTTAACATACAGAAACCCAATTTAGACTTTGCCACCAGGTGGTACCACCTGTAGGTCGACATACGCCAAAATCCATCCCAAGCGACGTCTTATCACATGGAACGTTTGATTCGAATTCAATAAGCGGTTTTCAAGTTAACGTCCGGAAACCAAAACTTTGACAGACGGACGGACAACCCCATAACATAAAAACTAGGGCATTCAATAAGTTGGATTTAGATAAGGCGAAATATACAATCAACAGCACTTGTTCTTCCGTTTTTGCTAACTCAATCAATCTGAATTTTGGTATATGTTGTTGTTTTCAGGTAAAGGACCGCGGAGTTAGGCTCTAGACTCACACAAAATTCTATTGGTTGATCTGGTCACATGAGCATACAGATTTGCAAAATAGTGGAGCAAATTTTAGACGACAGGTGGCACCACCTGTAGGTCGACATACGCCAAAATCAATCCCAAGCGACGTCTTATCACATGGAACAAGCATACTAAGTTTGATTGGAATTCAATAAGCGGTTTTCAAGTTAACGTCTGAAAAGCAAAAAGTTGAAGGACGGACAGACAGACGGACGGACAATCCCATAACATAATACGTCCCGTCAAATGACGGGCGTATAAAAACTAGGGCATTAAATAAATTGGTTTTCGATAAAGCAAAATATACAATCAACAACACTTGTTCTTCTGTTTGCCTTCTTTGCTAACTGAATGCTGGTATATGTGAACAACAACATTGACTTATGTAGTAAAGGATAAATAAATAAGCCAAATAAAAAGTCACAATGATGCTGGTATATGCAGGCTGCAGCATTAATTTATGCCTTGTACGTCCAGAAAGGTACGTTCGTATAACCAGCGATCGGCTTACAGTAGCCCATACTTACTGTACCCTATATACGCTGGTTCATATAGCAAAGCTTTTCAGGTAAAGGACCGCGGAGTTAGGCTCTAGATTCACACAAAATTCTATTGGTTGATCTGGTCACATGAGCATACAGATTTGAAAAATAGCGGAGCAAAGTTTAGACGAGAGGACTGTATGCTCATGTGACCAAATCAACCATCAGAATTTTGTGTGAGTCTAGAGCCTTACTCTGCGGTCCTTTACCTGAAAAGCTTTGCTATATGAACCAGCGTATAGGGCATAGTCAGTATGGGCTACTGTAAGTTGATCGCTGGTTATACGAGCGTACCAAAAAGGTGGAATTACATCAGATCGGACTGCACGCCATTTCAAAAGCCGTCACTGTATTATATTTTAAGAGTTTATTGAAACGTAGACGTATAACCTGGCTGGTCCGATTGTTTAATGCGCACTGCAGGAATCAGCTGTTTACGTACCCGGTAGTCATTGTACCTTTTCACATGTAGACCCAGGCCTTTTATATAGACACCTGATTTTAAACGAATGTGCTTATTGAAAAATACACAAAAACGCGATTATAAAGAAACATCATGTGTGAATTAACACACACAAAAATACAATATTATAAACAAATGTGTTTATGTGCTGGTTTAAAACACGTTAAAACATCAGAAATCGTTTTTGATAATCAACAAACATGGAACATAACATAAAATTAATGTCCACCACGATTACTATAACGAGCATGAATAGAATAATTCTCATAAAACGAGATGATCGGGCTGATTCGTGTGTTCTTGACTCTGTTTCCAGGATGGCTGTAGCAGCAGGAGTAGCAGCCGGTGTAGCGGGCGCAGCAGTAGCGGCGGTTGTCCTCCCACCTCTCCTTAAAGCCGTGGCTGAAGTGATCCACGATGCTGTTCACGACGAAAAGATCTCCGAGAAGGAGATACCAGTTCACTGTGACCTAGCCGGGTCATATGGAGCGGTTACTGGTAAGAACATACAAGACCTAGATGATAACCTGAAGATTATTATCACAGGAACAACTAACGCCATAGCCAAATTAGAGTATAAGTCCTGGGAGGCCGTCATCTCATGTATGCTACAGAACAGTCTCCTAGAGCCGATGGTGGGTGAGGACATTAGCCGGTCAGAGAAGCTTTTCAAAGAGGGATTCAATTTTTTCAAGTTTGATGGATCCCCGGACGAGAAGGTAGTGCGTGAGGTGTTAGACTGGTTCGAGCGTACACTCATCAGAGACAACGATGTAATTCAGGACACACGTATCGATGTTGAGGCCATGGGTAAAATAGTAGCAGAAACCGGAGCCCGAGTTACAGGTCTTTTATCGGCTATCTACAAAGAGGAATACGAAGAGAGACAGGTAGTTGACGTGGGCATCCTCCGCTATCCCGACTTTGACAATCCATTCTTCAAGGTTTATCGGATACAGCTGTTGGCCTGGAGAGAGTGTGACCGGATTCTCGTTGGACAAAAAGACAAAAGCGGTATCTTGGGTCGTTACAACATGAGCAAGTTCCGACCGCGAGATAGCGTATTGGCTGCACTTCAGGCCGAAACAAGGCGTAAGGCCCAAGATGAGGCGGTCACTATGTATGTCACCAGTTTTTCTCACTCGTGCTAGCACTCTTAATAGTTTTAAGCAACTAAAATATGTAGTTATTTGTAGTCCGATAAAAAGGGAAATGTACGCCACCTTATACGGACATGATCTACAGTGCAGGCAAATTAAGACGCGGGAGATTATGGGAATATTAATTCGTTCATGGACCACATAAGCAGAATTGAAATTTTTTCGCGCAATTTATAATATGATAATTTTATTTACATGAAAACTTTTTTTGCACTTTGATTAAAAAATAATTACTTAAGTATGTGTAATAAAATCAAATAAATATACTGAATAGTAGCCCGAGTCTAATGGATATGTTTTTTATTGTTACTTGTGTCACTATCAAAATAAACGAAATCACGCAGAGATACACTAAAATATGGATGGACGGGCTGACAGAAACATATCGGAACCTCACTCGAATTTTGTACAGATATTTGGGGGATGAATGCAAGCAACGATACTACACGAAAGCGTACAATGTTAACGGCCGGGGAGCCTGCGCCAAATCAATTTGCGGAGACTTTTACTCTGAAGTAATAGGCCCTTTAAAGTGAGTGTAATGCATTTTGTAAACACATGTCAATGTCAAGGGGATAGTTTTTCCATTATCGTATGAAGAGAAATTGACTTAGGGAAAATCTAGCCCTAAAGGAAGTCTTGCATCCCCATTTTCTTTTGGCTATGTTATATGTCAGGTATCAACGTCATAACGCGATGCCTCATTATTCTGGACAGCGGATTACATTTCACAAAAATTCCGCACAACAAAATGGTGGTGATTACATAATTTTACTCTATATTCGGGGCAGAATTCTATACTCTATATTCGGGACAGACTTCTATACTCCATATTCGGGACAGACTTCTATACTCTATATTCGGGGCAGAATTCTATACTCTATATTCGGGGCAGATTTCTATACTCTATATTCGGGGCAGAATTCTATGCTCTATATTCGGGGGCAGACTTGTTTACTCTATATTCGGGGCAGACTTCTTTACTCTATATTCGGGGCAGAATTCTGTACTCTATATTTGGGGCAGACTTCTTTACTCTATATTCGGTGCAGACTTCTATACTCTGTATTCGGGGCAGAATTATATACTCTATATTCGAGGCAGAATTCTATACTCTATATTCGGGGTAGAATTCTGTACTCTATATTCGGGGCAGACTTCTTTACTCTATATTCGGGGCAGACTTCTACTCTATATTCGGGGCAGAATTCTATACTCTATATTCGATAAGTTTGCTTGCTCTTTTTTTGTAACATTTATGTTTTCTCTGTACAACATACAAATATATAACATTTACCGAAACTATCTAACTTAGTTTCTAAAAGACACAAAAATTATTCATTGATGTCTCTGTTAGAGATGTGTTTTTGTACTGTAACACTTGGCACCAAAACGTACACAGATCATAGGGAAACAAATTAGAAGAAGAAAAACATAAGAATTATGTCTAAGTGTTTTTACAAACAGCTCCTGACTTTAAGTGGTACCAGTTTGCCTGGTGTAAACACGACAAGCACACAGCAGTTCCAAACTAACTTTAGACACAGTAAACCATTTGATTAAGTCTGTGTTAAAAAGCTAGGTCGTACTTGATGGTTACAAAATGACTGTAAACTTATCATGTCTTTTGTTAGACGATATAGAAAAACTTGTAACCAGGGCTGCTTCACCGACAGCGATATTAAACAATGCTACCAATGTGCTATGTTTTACATTAAAACAACCATATACATGTACCTATATCCATGATTGACCGGAATTGATTTTATTTCTGCACTGCATTTCACAAGAAATGGCTGGTAAAGTAATGACACTACTAATTAAATTTTATATCGATTTACCGGTTTAACATGAACAGGTGCCAAAACACTCCCTGAAACTCAACCAGCGCTATAGTCACCTGTCTGAAAAAAGACTTAAGAAAGAATTATTCTTCATTAAAGCACAGAAGACAAAACGTATACGCGCAGCGGGAAGTTTGCTTTATGTGTGGAATTCTGAAAGAGATGTTACTCAGGTGGTTTTCTTAAATATAGATAGAGTATCCTGTCGGGCTCTTAATGTACACAACTGACAATGCTGGACGAAGACTACACGTGTAGTAGACCAAGAAGATGGCGCGGGTATTGGAAAGAAGGCTGTATATTTTTCGGTGTCCTCACGGGGATAATTTTAATTGCTTTGATTGCTGTCGTGACAAACAGAGGCCCTCCAGCGCCTTGCTTCGAGCCAAGTCCTGATTGTGACACAACTCGGGAAAACATTAATTTAACTATTCCTGACATCCCCCCTGTATTTGCAGACCTCACAGAGTATGAGCTCAATAACATATCTCAGTATTTATTTGCTCAAAAAGACATTGCGCTAGTGAGTGTAAACCATGCAATAATAACATCAAGTCATCTGTACTCGGTGGAGTTATTATTACCAGACAAGGCTGATGCATTGCGCTATCTGGACAACAAGGGGCAAAGACCAGCGCGCTGGGCAAAGGCAATCGTTTTCCACGGGGACACAAACCCACCAGAGATTCGTGAATACCGGGTTGGACCCTTACCTCATCCGACAGAACATGTTCTTATAGATTATGATGGGCGCCGCAAGAATCCGATCCCTTTTGCTTACAGGCCATTGACATTCATGGACGTGCAGCTCATTAACCGTTTTATCTTCCCTAAAATTCTGAATACCATGGAACCAATATTTGAGAAGACTTTCGGTGCCGAATTTATTGGATGTGGAAATAAATGTCTCTCGTTTTCTATAGGACCGGTATCATCGTCAAATTTCGGGAAAGCTGTTCGAAAATTTTGGCTGAGGTTAACTTACGGTTTGGAATTTATGACATTACATCCTTTAGATTTCCAAGTTCTATTGAACCTAGATGGTGTAAACACGAGCAAGTACCGCATTGAGAAACTATGGTTTAACCAAAAGGCATTTAATACACTTCAAGATCTCTTAGACGTGTATAACGAAACTACGGAACCTCAATTGAAATTTCCCAAAGTGGACAATAATTTATTTTCTACCTTGCATTTACGGGGTGAGCCTTTCCCCAAGATTCCACTTAGACGACCCTACCAGGTAGAACCAGATGGCAAGAGGTATTCAATTAGCGGACAACATGTGGAATATATGGCCTGGAGTTTTGACTATCGTATGTCCACCAGTACTGGTCCAATGCTGTTTGATGTTCGCTTCCGAAACGAACGAATAGCATATGAGGTAAGCTTACAGGAGATAGCTGTGTTTTACTCTGGTTATGGTCCAGCTAGTCGTTTCAGTGATATTGTTGACAGTGCCTCTATGATTGGTACTCTCTCTAAGGTACTTGTTCCTGGAAGCGATTGTCCAGATCACGCCACCTTTCTGCCAGCACGTCATCTATCAGACGATGCCGATATACCTGTACTATTTCAGAACTCCCTATGTTTGTTTGAACAGGAAACAGGAAATCCGTTGCGACGTCACCACTCGTTTAATGCATACACTGGCCACTTTTACGAAGGTTTGATGGATGACGTATTAGTACTACGGACCATTCTGACAGTGGGGAACTATGACTACATATTTGATTATGTCTTTCACCAGAATGGCGCCATTGAAGTCAAGGTCATGGCCACTGGATATATCCTTGCGAGTTTTTATTCGACAAATGAAGACAAATTTGGTTTCCAGATCCACAAGAACCTTCTTGGAAATATTCACCACCACATGTTTAATTTCAAAGTGGACATCGATATCTTCGGCACGTCAAACCGTTTTGAAAGTCTTGATTTAAGCGTTGATCAAACTCAAAACAATGAATGGTCGGGAGATCCAGAAGCCCAAATTTACAACCAGTTGATGTTTCAACGGCATCTTAGAAAAACTGAATTAGACGCCGCTTATAAGTTTGACTTCAACAAACCGAAATATTTTGTGTTCCACAATAAGAAAAGACAAACCAGCGAAGGGCTTCCGCGGGCGTATAGAATAGCTATTAATGGCATGTCAAAGCAGTTACTTCCAGAGGGCAAAGGTCACGAACCTTCCATTAGCTGGGCTCGTTACCAAATGGCTGTGACAAAGTTTAAACAATCGGAGCTCCAAAGTAGTTCTATATACGCTATATGGGACGCTGTCGATCCTGTCAACAATTTTCAAAATTTTCTGGATGATGACGAAAATATCGTAGACGAGGTAAGCAGCTTTAGTGGATTTAATAACCAAATAAAGTTTCTCTTTTCAAACATTAATTGCTAACGATAATTGAGTACAAAACGACAACTTTGCCTCTTACTTGTCTAATTCCCTTTAATATGAAGCACCATTTACTAGGATTGTTCTATATAAACATAAACCTACTCTAGATCCGGGTACCGTCATTACATAGCGTATGCAATACAGACGGTACAGAATCATAAACAAACGTCTTGCGGGTTGACAGTATTTTTCCAAACTACATTTTAAAGCTTCTTACCTGCATTCATCAATTTTTATTAGCCTGTATAAAGTCTAAAACTTTCTCCGGCAACCAAAGTTCTCTCTCTATCTTGTAACCTAATTCCCATGACCCTTTGTTCATTCACAGCCATCTGGCATAAGGTTTCTGTCCCAAGGTCAGAATCTGCTTTACCGACAAAGGCTCGTGGGAATCAGGTGCACACAAAATCTCAAACTACAACGGAAAGGGTTTTCAGGGCTAAGCTAACCTACTCCGATAGTCACCTGTATGCATAAGATATATCGTTTATAAGTAACGCATATTGTTCGTTCATCCTGCCCTTATAAATGAGACCTAGAAATCACTCATGTGATATCTAGGTTTTATTTATATGGCTACTTTCATCCATGCGAACAATGATGCTTTTAAGTGAACTGGATGTATCTCTGTCATCTCTATGGGGTTTGAAGTCAGCAGATGTGCAGCATTGGATTAGTTATGCTTTTATTTTATCTGACCCTCTTTTGCACCATTTTTTCTTTAAATTTGTTGACAGGATTTAGTAGCCTGGGTGTCGATGGGTGTTCATCACATCCCGCACACTGAAGACTTGCCCGTTACCCCAACTGTCGGTGGCCACCTCCAATTCTTCATTCTACCCTACAATTATTTTAACGAGGATCCGGCTATGTCATCGAGGAATGCTATACGATATGACCTCAGTGGGACAGATAAAACCATAGGAAATCTGAAAGTCTTTAGATATGGAATGGAAAGACGAGATAATTGTGTTCCGCGGACAACTAATTTTGACGAGCTGTTGAAAAAAGACACATCAATAATGTTCGTGTAATATAACTGTTTTGTGTCGGTGTAAAATAACTATTTTGTGTTTGTGTAACAAAACTGTTGTTCATTAACCTGCCAATCAGCTTTTACCGTAGAAGGTATTGGAAATCTCCAAACATAAGAACAATAAAGGTTTCAATTATCATTGCAATTAAAACAAGCTGAGAAGCTAGCAGGTGCAACCCTATAGAGGCTTTTTTAAAAAAAATACACTCATAATCCCAGACAAATCATCTTTTCCTACTTTTGTTTAACAGCTATTTTTTTCTTCAAAGAGCCAAAGAGTAGAAGTTATGGTATTTATCACCATTTTGGTGCGATATGAAATGACAGCCATATTTGTTGTGAAACCTAGTAAAATACAACCACATCTATGGTATAAACAGAAAAGGTTAGTTTGAAGTTTATACCTGAATTTGAGTGATGGCGATTTTGGTTTGCAGAATTAAATGAAATGCAATCCCATCGATTTCTTAACGGCAGAAACTATCTTCAACGTTTAAAGTATATTAAGTTATGCAATGGCTGCCATTTTGTTTTGCCGAATTTGGAAAATGAAATCCCCTTATTTTGGGGGAAGCTACCGTAAAAGTTTCAAGTTATTCAGCGAATTTGTTCTAAAAAATATGTATATATGTGAATATTGCAAATTATGCAATGGGGTCCATGTTTCATTTGATGAAATGTAATCCTATGTTTCAGTAGTAGGAATTAAGCTAACTTCCAGGTTTCAAGTTAATCTATCAATTTGATCTCAAAATTGTCATTTCAGAACACTTTGGCGTAAATATTGTAAAATGAAGCATTGGCGGCCATTTTGTTTGAAGGAATTTGGGGAAATTCAATGCAATCTGCTGACTTAATAAGAGGGACTATTTTTCAAGCTTTAAATTAAGGTGCGAATTTATTACAGAGTTATATTGTTCACAACATATACAGTATTAAATGAATATTGTAAAACAATACAATGACGGCCATCTTGTTTCACGGAATTTTGTGAAATTCCGACCCATCCATTGCCTTACCAAGTTTGAAATTAATCCGTGAATGTATTATCTACTTGTAGTGTTCACAACACATACAGGCATGAATATACTAAACTTATGTTATAACGGTCATTGTGTTTTACGAAATTCGGTAAAATGTAATCCCACCTTCTGTCTTAACTGGGGAGAAGCTACATACCAAATTTGAAGTTAATGCAATGAATTTAATCTCTACTTATGGTATTAACCACACATACAGGCATGAATATGGCCATTTCCTTTATCGGAATTTGGTGAAATGCAATAACATCCGTTGTCTAAACAGGAGGAAGGGACATACTAAGTTTGAAGTTCATCAGTGATTTTATTTTCAAGCTAGCGGGTTCACAAAAAATTGTATCGGATAGACGGACAGAAAGAAAGACGGAAAGAAAGACGGACGTTTTTTGTTCAGAACTTAAACATGAATGAACAACCGGAGGGAGCTGTTTTCCAAGTTTAATTTTCGTCCTTGATTTCGTTTTCAAGTCATACAGAGGTGAATATTGTAAAACAATTATGCGATGGCGGCCATTTTGGTGATATCCAAACCAATTCGTCGTCATAAGGAGTTTATTACACGCAGTTTGATCGTGAAAACTACATCATAAGAGAATCCGTAACAAACACAGTTTACATAACTAAAGGACAGATTGGTATTTCATTATGTATTAAATACAGAGTAAGATGCTAAACATAATTGTTACTTTTTGGTGAAATCTATTAAGTGCTATAGTAAAAGAGAAGCTACAGTTAGTGTTAGGTGAGCCCGTTGTTCAGCAAATACCATATTTAAAAATCAGAACTTATCTTACTTACTTGTTTATGTAAGATAATGTATACATATAGATAGGATAACCTTCTGGTTAAGGCGAAACTTCCCTCTGTATCAGACAGGTTATAACCCATTCTCTTTCGCAAGCATATTCATTATTAATCCCGGTATCTCGGAAATACTTATATGTAGGCTGATTTATTCATAACCCATGCTAAATTTCTTGTTAGCTACATTTTTTAACACTATTTTATACACCATATTTATGGTCATTACC
>JARFOD010121449.1:0-14487 GCA_031763545.1 Mopalia muscosa | reverse complement strand
CGCAAATTTTTTCACGTAACCGAACGATAGGTTACGTGGGTTTTAATTCACGCGAACGGTAGATCGGTTACGCAAAACTTTGAAAAAATAAGGCCTGCTATACAGTAATAACACATAAAGCCAACACAAGCTATAGCCCTACGAACAAGTGACAATAGGCCAGGAATAACAGCGGGCTATTTGTCCCTAGTTTATAGCGGGCTAGGTGGCCGCTGGATCTAGCCTTATAAAGAAAAGCTAGATATACATCTAGGTCTTATTTTAAAACGCCTGTATGTAATCTGCACCCTAAAAACGACTACAGTATGAATATGGTATGTACTAATGCATACTCACAAGTCTATTTGCAGCTCCTGTCACCTGTGTCCTCAAAATCACATACATGTCCAAAATACAACCATCACACTGTCACAGTTATCAGTGGCATATACGATTTCGTTTGCATCAGCATTTATAGTAATCTGAACAGATTGTCAAGAAATTGGGGTAAAAATACACTCCAGTGTGGCAAACTAAAGCCAACGGCAGTCATCTTCCACTTCCACAATTTGAAAGTAGACTTGCCAAAGTTGTATGTAGGATGTTTTTTAGGTATGCAGGGGCACAATGTTTGGTCATTGCCTCGTTCACTCGTTTTTTTGCGCCTCAAAATGACACTGAGGAGCCAAATTCGCACTGAGTTCATGATGATGAACTGAAAATTTTAATACATTTTATCCCTTTCTACATATCCGATAAGCTCACTATAGTATGAGCAATTGAGCAGAGAACATTGCTCTTTTGCTGACAACGGTTACTCGCTGCAACAGTTGTGAAAGTGTAGCGGGGAGTTTCTTTGGGGAACATGGCAGTTTGATTGATATTCACAATGTCGGCAAGCTGTCTCATGGTGGCGATAAAGAACGAACAAATTTGTTGTAAAGTTTGAGAGCTGTAAACAAGACAATGGCGTCGCCAACGATGAGCCAGACAAGCCTTACTGCGTTTATGTAGCAGTTGAAAAAGTAACGATATGGTACCTGTAACTGTTCCTTGTCTCAATTGTACACAAATTTATCCCACAGTGGGAAAACTGGATTGAATGGTTAACATTTGATGTTGAAAAGAATAAAATGCTCAATGTCATCTTATAAAATCTACTGAGGGTAACAAGTATATACCTACCTACGACCACTTGAAGCTGACATTTTGGGCATGGCCAACCCTATTCTTGATACCACGGGATTAAAACACACCCCAGTAAATGAATATAAATAAAATAAAAAATTGTATGTAGTATAAATACACAATTTATCTGCCTCTTCTATATCATGACTCATTTTGATCAGTGTTCTCTTTTGTTTATATTAACAGATGCTGCTGAAATAATACAGATTCGCTCCTCGGAACTGACAGCAGGAAAACCTGAGTTTTATGTCCACTATGAAGGATGTGAGTTTACAAGTCCAGTCCTAGTACAATGATTTGTGTTAAATTGTTTAATTTTTATTTTGTGTGCATTTATTGTGTATACATTGAACTAACTTGAACACAGCATGCAGGGGTGGGAATGTTATAAATATTTTAAATACAGTTTTCATAATTTCGTTTTTCACAAAATCTGTTACCACTAATCATTTTGTGGTTATTGTCAAAGATGTGTCACAAAGAATATTTTTTTGGTGTTTTTTAAGAACATGATCATATTTCATTATAATTGTCATAACAAAATAGTAGGCTGTGCACATGCAAATTATCACGAATATAAGTGTCATGTATTGCAAATGAGAACTGAGTGTTCAACATGTAGCAGTGCTTTCCAGGAGAAAGCCTGTTCGGTGAGCTTTTACTCTATTAAAAATCTTTTGGGTAACTTTACAGGATAATCTAAAAAAAATTTCCTGCAAAGTAAACCAAAGTCACAACTCCGAGAATCAAGATATGCGTGTTAAGTTTCTGTATATCGGTTAATAAAACCATCATCATTATTACTATGTCAAATTATTCAGTGGGAATCACAGTATATGTCCTGCAAAAGTATATATATTTCCACCCCTGGCATATACATATATAAAGAAAATTAGTTATTCACTTGGTCTCAACTTGGCTGAGAAGTGAGATAAATTAAAAAGATTCTTTTGGTCAAACCAAAAGTATGGTCTTCAAAGTGGTCATTTGGCTGCACTTAAGTCACTGGGTGTCCAGTTTGTATAGTTTCCTGGTCTGCTGAATCCTTAAGTGTCTTAAAAAGTGTCCAAATGATAAGTAGACATCTCTGCTTAAGTGCCCCGTGAGGGAACAGATGGGCCATGGCCCTGGAAAATACTCTCTCGGCTTCCTTGGTCGATCGTAAGAGGCGAGAAAAGAGGTTGCTTTCTGTTGCCCTGGTGTTCCCTGGTGTTAAACACCAATCAAACAAACAAACATACAATCTCTGCTAAAGGCATTAATTCTGTCAAAAGATTACTTTCAAATACATTATTTTCCAGTTAATCGCAGACTGGATGAATGGGTTGAGTTGGACAGATTTGATTTGCCAAACAAACTGGAAGATCCGCAGAAAGCCATGAAAGATCTCTCAATAATACTGACTGATCTCAGTGATGGTACTGACAGGAAAATAACTAGAAATCAGAAAAGAAAACACGATGAGATTAATCATGTGCAAAAGGTTTGTTATTTTGTTTGCTAATTTGAGAGATGGAATAATTTTGTTTGAAACACTTCCATTTCGTGTATCATTGTGTGCACTGTAAAGATATCTTTGATTTGTGTTTTTAGCCTTGGGCTCCCCGCATGGATTTAATGTCAAACAAACTTTAAGTCCACTTCTATATCATTAAATCAGGCAGGCCCTCTGGCTAAGAGCAGTTTGTTTGAAGAGTAGCAATGCTGTCTTTACTTAGCACTGGAGGAACATAACGTTTCCAATATTATTGAAAATTTCACATCTTGGTTGTGCTACTATCAATATTTGTTGGAATACACCATCATCATATAAGTGATAAACCCTTAATCATGGTGTAAAACACCAATCAATCAATCAAATCAGGCAAAAATCTACGGTTGCATATAAAGTATTTTCTAAACCTCAAAGAAACATATCGAGTTTCATTCAAAAACCTTGGACACAATCAATCAATTAATCAGTAAATCAGTCAATAATTAAAGTAACAATCCTGGCTGTTAAACATTTCCTTGGTTGTTTTTTTGCTTTAATTGATTAAGAATTAATCTTATTAAACCGTTTATATTTTTACAGACCTATGCTGAAATGGATCCAACAACAGCAGCTTTAGAAAAAGAGCATGAAGCCGTAAGTAAAATAGTTAAATCAGGCACTGATCATAGATTCAATGTATTCTATTTTACCTAATTTTCCAGTGGGTTTTGTTACTTTGTTCTACATTTAACATTATAAGCATAGTGCAAAAAGATGGACTGTCATGTGGATTTGTTGCCGTTTGCACTGCTTTATAGTTTTTCAGTGTATTGTCAATAAACAGTTCTTCGTAGCTCACATGTAGATATGAAAACAGAATGGTTAATTTGAGTTCGGTAAACATTTGTGAAAAGACGAACCAAAAAACTTCAGGTGTAACAATATACGGTTCAGTATTTAAAAGGGGGCAGGGGTTGGGGGGGGAGGGGGTACGCAGCCGTCGCTTAGCGGTTGCATGTATTCTTTCTAATACTGCTCCAATGTAGCGTTCACGGGATCGAGTCCGACTGTCGACCATCAGGGATATCAGTGAGTCACTTTGTGAGTCAGGTAACCGCTGACAAGGTTTCCTTGCTGTTTTCCACAGCAATGAGGCATGGAACAGTGTGAAGTGGACAATCGGTCATGATATAAGGCTAAAAAAAATTGATCACTAGTTTCTCAGGCAATTTGTTTAAAAATAATGGCGAGGGCGAGAGGCTTTTATTTTTATTTTTTATTTAAAAATTTCAGAGGAGGCTTTGTTTTTATTCAATATTAATGCATGAATTAATAACACATGTTGAGGAAGATCAATCTTCAAATCGTAAGTTCACATTGCAAAACCGAAAAGTAGCCAAAGTGTTGCAAATCGGTCTGATCATTTAAAAATATTTATCAATATCGAATAATTTAAAAGAAAAAAACTTTTTTTTATAACAGATACAACTACTTTGGGAGATTTGTAGAATAAAACATATTATAAGCTTACTCATTAATACATTTTATTAAAAGCCAAATTTCACAGTGAAGGCAATAGTCCTACTTAAGAAACATATTTTTTTTTAAATTGCCATAAAAAAATTGGAGGTGGGGGGGTTTTGATGTGATACGGCAGTGCCTTTTTATGGCCTATTGAAATACCTTTGAGTATGTCGTTAAACCCCAAACAAACAAACTAAGGGTACTGGTGCTAGCAGTTCTGTGTTGAGCTTGTGGTTACTGATCCTCATTTGATGTCCTAGTCGACTGGTATTCAAGTAAGGCAGAGGGAGAAACTGACAAGAGAAATATCCTAAATCACCTCAAATTCATCCATAAAATTGCTATTTTAGGAGCCATTTAATAGACTTGGAAATTGTGCCTGAGAGGCAAATGATGAATTTTTTAGTTAAAAAAATTTTTTTTTTTGATAATATGCTGTAATATCCTCACAATAATAAAAATGTGAGAATGGTTCATAAATGAAATTTGAAGTTATATAGGATAACCTTGATAAAACCACCAAGCAAACCCGCTATTAAGAGTAATGCTAATAATGATTAAAAATAGATAACGATTAATTTCCCAACAAATAAAGCATTTCACATTTTATGGTTGAGTTATTCCGGCTATTACTGATAAAAGTATGATGTCATTTAATTAAAATACTATTACGTATGACAGTAAACACCAGCCACTCAGTCCGTCTAAATAATGATTCTTTTTATTACAGATCACAAAGGTTAAGTACATAGATAAGGTACAGATAGGTCGTTATGAGATCGATGCCTGGTATTTCTCACCCTACCCTGAGGAGTATGGTAAACAGTCTAAACTGTGGATCTGTGAATACTGTTTGAAGTACATGAGGCTAGAGAAGTCCTACAGATATCATCAGGTAAGTTATTAATAAAACAGATCTGGGTTATGCTGCACCTCCTTTACCAAGGATTTAGGCAGAGGGGTGTCCACCCATCCTTTGGACAACTTGTATTGAACAATTGCCTCATTTGGACAACCTGTTTTAAAAAAAATTTACATGCAGGAGATAGGAAAACTGAATTATTAACACCAAGCTGCATAAAAAGAGACGCAAAATGACTATTTTAGACACCATACTTTTAATTTCCGGCCCAACCCCTGTTTCTGGTAAAGGGCAGTATAATTCATTTGTATTAATGCTTTTGGCTCTGGAAAAACAATAATTTTCCTAGAGAACATTTTTATGCAACACTTCACATTATAGTTTTGTTGCTGTTCACTGTTTGGAAGAACATTGCCGTCACTATTAAGCATAATGTTAAACACAAATCAATCTATCTTATACCAGAATTATTCTAAAAGTTAGACAGCTTCTGTCTGAAGGCAGAAAAAGTTATAGGTGGCCACAAGATAACTGTGGGTGGGGAAACCGGGTTTGTCATAATTGATTCTTTGTGAGATGTGTAAAATATTAATGAAAATAATTGATTTGTAGAGTCAGTGTTTCTGGCGGCATCCTCCTGGTAAAGAGATTTACAGAAAAGGAACAATATCTGTGTTTGAAGTAGATGGGAAAGACGCTAAGGTAAGAATAATAAATATATTCTGCTTATCCAACAGAATGTAGCTGTCTAAGGTCGGTTGCTGGAAAGACGATTAGCAGATAACACCAGATTTAATTGCTAATACTGGATTAGAGATAGACCTACAACATGGCGTGATGTCAATTTAAATTTAATAGTGCTTCGAACAAGTAGGCCCAGGAGTTGAGTTAACATTTATGGTGGCGGAGTCCTTGCACAGATAGCCATTTGTACTGTGTCCTAAAACGAAGTATGATAACGTTTTAATAAGTGCTCTTACCAGGACAATATCTTACAGGAGTGGTCAATATCAACTCTAATTTTCCTTTCTGTTGCATATACTGCAACTTTAATTTTATTTGATCAAAATATTAATTGAAACTTTCTCGATTAGGTTTTAATGTTGGTCACTTGAATGTAATACTTTGTGCTTTTTTTCTCAGATTTACTGTCAGAATTTATGTCTATTGGCCAAGTTGTTCCTGGATCACAAAACACTGTACTTTGATGTGGAGCCCTTCATGTTTTATATTTTGACTGAGGTTGATAGACAAGGGTGTCATCTTGTCGGTTACTTCTCTAAGGTCAGTGGATTATATTATTTTTAACAAAATATTTGATGTATGTTCTTCTACAGTTCGTGTTGGGAGAGGGACTCCTGTTGCTCTTGGGCATGTGTTGTCGTGTCTGTATTGTTGCATGTTGTTATGGTCATTTTTGTTCGAGGGGGGGGGGGGGGGGGGGCTCATTCCCCCTTTTACCTGGGTTTATATTCAAACAGTGTTCATTTTTATACCTACATAACACTTCAAGTTATAATATAGTAGTATCAAGTTGTTTTCCTATATCAGGCCTTATTATTTACCAAATTTTGTGTAACAGATCTACCATTCACATGAATTTAACTCCTGTAACCATAGCTCTGTTACGTAAAACCTGCCTGAACAATTGTCTTTAGAGACAGTCACATGGGGACCATACACATGGATTTTTGTTTCCGTAACCTGAACATCACTGGAACAACTGTTCACATGAAAAAATAAGGCTTGCTATATAGAGGGAAAAGAGAAATACTCTTTAGCATAGCTTTAAATGCCGAGCAATATACGAAGCCAGGAGTGCACAACTTTACCTCATGCCTCATCCAGTGAAATGATAATTTATTTGAACATTCCAGACCACAAGTTGTGGCTCCGGCAATCACGGTGGTGGTTTTTTTACGAGGTTTCCTCCCAGTTTTCCACCATAATAAGGCTGTGTACAGTGTTAAGTGGACAATCCGTCGTCATATAAGTGAAATACCCTTGAGTACAACGTTAAACACCAATCAAACAAACAAACATCCAGACTATTGTGGGAAAACCACACCTTTACATTGCAAGGGAACTTTAGGAAGTCTTTCAGCAAAAGTGAACTTTTCTTTTAGAAAAACCTTGATTTTCTTGAACCTATTTAACAGCTTGAATTGCCACAATATTCTCCGTTCTCAAAACATTTACTAGACAATCTGTCATCATATATTATTGAAATGCCCTTGAGTACAAGCCCTCTGGCTAAAGGCAGTTTGAAGAATAGCATTTATATGCTGTTTTTACTAAGCACTGGAGGAAAATTATCTTTTCAACATTTTGAAAACGCTTCACATCTTGATTGTGCTAGTGTCAATTATTGTAGGAATACAGTACTGCCATAAAAGGGAAATAACCATTCTTTTGATGGAGTACACTGCTATCATATTATTGAAATATCAATTAGCAGGCAATAAGTATAGCAATCAATAAGTATGTCAGTTTGATGCAGTTCTGCGGTACATTGTATATCATACATGTTTTGTTTTCTTTCTTACAGGAAAAAGAATCTCCGGACGGTAACAATGTTGCTTGTATCTTAACACTGCCACCATTTCAACGAAAAGGTTATGGGAAATTTCTCATAGCGTTTAGTAAGTGAACCTATTTACATCTCTTCACAAAAATAACCAAAAAGTTTTCCTGTGTTGTCTTTGTTTGATTCCAGTGGTTTCATTCTCCTATTGGGATAGCATGCCAGCTTATGAATGAAATAACCTTGGGTATGGAGTTTAACCCAAAACAAAGCATTAAATACAGATCAATACAATCACATCATGTAGCAGTATACAAAAATTGAGGCAGGTCGGGAGCTTCCTATTGCCCTGGTGCTCTCATACCAAATGGGCAACGTGAAGCAGTTCTGTTTGTGGATTTATTATATTGGTTTTTGTTCATTTGTTGCCACAGCTTGAGAGTGGTTTTCAACACCCATAGAGCTGGCACACCGTCATATAAGTCTGGCCAGTGCTGTAATGTTTTCCTGCTAAAACAGATTGATCCTCTAAAATTTTCTAAATTACCTATTGCTTGAATTTATCACTGCTTCGTTGATTTTTTTTTAATATACATTTAGGACACAGTTAAATTAGAAATTCACAAATCACTTTTAAACATCAACTTTATCAGATGTCCAGTATACAGACAACACAATACAAGAACGGAATATACATATAATGTAGAGAATACCAGAACAGAACATGTCATACAAATATGCGGATATAACATTATTTACTCAAAATTATATCCATGCTGTGTTTTTTTCGCGTAGAAAAAAATCAAACACTGCAACAGGCATTGGTGAGCTGCGTATACAGTAACATTCGGTATGGAACCAAACTTCGAGCTACATTGCTCCATTTCACAAATAAAAACTTCTTTCTATATCTCAGCACCTTTCTTTTTGTATTAGAAAATATTTAATAAAACTTTTATTTCGACATTCAAAATTGAAATTGGGTTTCAGGAAGTGGTTAAATATTCAAACTGCAAACTCTTCCCATGAGCTCTGCTATTCATACAACTCGTATGTGGAGAGCTCAGTTTAGTACATGAGGCTTTTAGTGTTATTTGTAAAACAGTTGAAGCATAGTACACTTGTATTTTTCCTAGTTTAATACCGGATATTGCCACCAATCATTGACAGAACACCCTTTTGTCGAGTATCACATACGTTGTTTAAGCTTACTGATGCATATCTATAAGCTGCTACTTTGGATCACTGAATCGAATTGGAAGAATCAAGAATTGAAAAAAATAATAGAGAATAGAGCCAAATTGAAGAAAGGTCGAATCGTGACAGCCCAAGCTATCATATAAGTGAAATGCCGTAAGCTTTGCACGGCATAAGCACAAATCAATCAATGAATGGGATTAATCGTTATTGATATTGTTATAGGTTATGAGTTATCAAAGTTGGAGTCTACAGTAGGATCTCCAGAGAAGCCTCTATCTGACCTGGGTAAACTGAGCTACAGAAGTTACTGGTCCTGGGTTCTATTAGAAATACTCCGGGACTTCAGAGGAACTCTTACAATCAAAGATCTCAGGTAATATACAGTCAAACTCTCACTGGTATTAATGGGATACTGGTTTATAAAAGAATGTTTTCAATAAGGCAAGTTGGAAATGTTTTGATAAGTTAGTTTGAAAACAGGTTCTAAAATAATTTTTTTTGTTGAATTTTTATTGCCTTAGTAGAAAATTGATACTGATCATTTATCATCAAAATTGATTTGTAATCAAAGGTTTCAGTCCTTATATTGTGATTGTCTTGTCTTGTTTTTGTATCAGTGATGTGCAGGGCGAATCCCTGCACCCTTTTGGTAATTGTCTCTTTACACGACAAGCAAAAAAACAGAGATAGCACAAAGCACCAATTGATCAAGTTTCATCATGATTGATTCAATGTTTCTTCTGTGGCAAGAATGATAATATAAACAGCATTATCTTTTATGTAAGTTTTCAAACTGATCAGTTACTTTGTTGTATCCCTTTAATACTTATTACCTTTGTCTCTTCAGGTTCATTTTATAGGCACTTGAAACCATACAGTATTACTCAATCCAAAATTTTGAATTCGGCAAGATAGTTTTCTTAGGTGTTTAATCCCCCCCCTCTCATAAAAAAGAAAATCCACTAGCTTTCTGTAGAGTATGCATTCATCATGATTCATGAAATATCTTTGTTTTCATTTTCAGTCAAATGACGAGTATTACTCAGAATGATATCATCAGCACATTACAGTCTTTGAATATGGTGAAATACTGGAAAGGTCAACATGTGGTGTGTGTAACACCTAAATTAGTCGATGAACATATAAAGAGTGCCCAGTACAAGAGACCAGTTCTCATGGTTGATGCTTCCTGCCTCAGATGGGAACCACCACCCAAGATGCATATTACAAAAGCTGCCAAAAAATCATGAAGACAGTATCATTATGACAGTTGAAAGTATTTATGACAATCATGGCATCCCTGACTAAGAACAATAGGTTATTGATGTCCTTGAGTTGGATCATTATAATTTTTCTAACACAGAAGTTGTACATGTATAACATTTTCCATTGGCCGTTTGGCCTGCGGTAGTGGTTTAGTGGTTAGCTAGTGCGGTTTCTGACCCTGGTATTTGAGTGAGTCACAAGATGGGGGTGGTTTTTACAAGGTTTCCTCTCGGTTATGCACTGTAATAGGGCAAGGAACAGTATGAAGTGGACAGTCCAGCATTATATAAGTGAAATACCCTTGAAAAGAACGTTAAACCCCAATCAAACAAACAAATCCATTGGCCATTTTGATTGTGTCTGGTTCCAGTTTAATATCAAATAAGTCAAACACATTTGAGAAGTGTTGAATCTGTTGAACCCACTGGTACCACAGATCAGAAGCCACCAGTATGTCTTATGAGATTGTGGAGAGTTTTAGTCTTGCTTTTTTTTGTCTTGATTTTCTACAAAATCACTGACAAAAGTGAATTTCAGATATTCAGGCTTGTTGGTAATTTGTCAATAAAAGGTCACTAATTAAGTCACTCTGTGCCTGTGCTACTCGCAGAGAAAAATTTGTCGTAACTTGGATTAACATTCATTCTAATGTGAGCCTGTGTAGCTCAGTCGTTGATAGTGTTGGCTCTGGTAGCCAGATACCCGAGTTCATATCCCGCCTGATGCCTGCAAATTTTTCTTTCTACAATAAAATATATATGTATGTGGCTAAGGAACTCTTCACATTACTTTGGCCCGCGACTAAGTCTTCGTGGTAGCATGTGCGTTTACTTGTTCAGCTTCTATGTACCTTTCAAAGGACCCAGTGCAGCAATCGTGGGTCTGGTTTTTATGAGGTTTGTACGGTTTTCCACTGTAATAAAGCAAGTTACAGTGTGAAGTGGAAAATCTGTCAATGTCATATAAGTGAAATACCGTTGAATACGACATTAAACCCCAATTCAACAAACAAACAAAACTTCACATTTCTCAAGGCCTTAGAGAGAGGTTCCTGTTGTCCTAGTACTTTCCGAGCTAAGGGGCAACATGAAGCATCTATTTGGGATGTCTTTGTATTTGTCCTGTTGTTTCTTTCTCTCAAATTATCTGTTGCCTGTTTTGTCGACCGTGGTTTCATTCTCCCATTGTACTGTCATGTGATTGAAATAACCTTAAGTATAGCGTAAAACCCCAATCAAACAAGCATTGAATCACATTACTTAAGATCCTTCTGTTAGAATCTCACTATCTTAATAAGAATAAGATCTTTAGTCCCTATCTTTTGGTTAACAAACTTTGAAGCTTCATCACTGCATAGTAGAGGAAAGCGTAATACACTGTTTTTATCATTTTCTGTTGAGTTGTATCTCCTTGCACACTCTCATGAAAGGGTTTATGGAACTTTGGGTAAAAGAAACCTCCTGTGTGACTTTTGAATTGTGTTAAGACATTTTGTGTTTTCATTTTGTGATTCCCATCTCGTCTTTAAGGCCCTATTCTCATGAAAATAACGAAATATGATTGAAGTGACTTTCAACCAGGCCCATGTCAACCTGTAGTTTTGATGCAACAGTTTTTCCAAGCATTTTTGTATAGCTGGAAACTGATCTTGAATTAGTCGAATGCACTTTGAATGAGTTTTGTACCAAACCATGTATTGATCACATTTCTAACATTTTAATTTATAAGGGGTTTTCAATTGAAATAGCCCTGTGAGGGAGCGGGTGGGCCATGGCCCTGCAGAATACTCCCTCGGCTTCCTCGGTCGATCGTAAAAGGCGAGAAAGGAGGTTGCTTTCTGTTGCCCTGGTGCTCTCAGAGCTAAAGGATAACGGGAAGCAGATTTGTTTGTGATGTTCTGTATTTCTGTCCGTTGTCATATAAGTGCAATACCCTTGAGTACAACGTTAAACACCAATCAAACAAACAAACAAACTGAAAAAAGAAATATCCAGGAAATAAAACTTCCAGCAAAAGAGTTAGGTGCACAATGGGCCTTTCTTGACAGTTTCACTTTACTTGTAATGTACAGGCTGTCAGCCAATGTGTTATCCTGGCAAGTGGCATGATGTTTTGCAAGTACATTGTACCCAGATTATGTGAAAATAAAAGCAAATGGTGTACGTTTATTCAGAAAACCACTTTGTGTCTTGACTTCATACATACTGGTTGGGAAACATGTCCAAACTGCAGGTGCTATAACTGAAGTTTATTTATGCTGTTGGCTATGGGGGACTAGGAGATAGGAGACCTCAAATGTAGGGTGGCAGGACCTGATTATTCAAGTACATTATACTTAAAAAAAATTTGTTCATGTGGTTTTCCAAAAACCTTGTTTAGATGAATATTCATAATTTTCTAATGAACTACTGATACAAAATCAATTATTTTCAACAAATATAATATCTGCAATGTATAAGACATCCAAATGTTGACTTTTTCACAGGGTGAGTTTGTTTAGTGTCCAGTTTGTTAAGTGTCCTACAGAATTTTATTCATTTTTTTTTTACCTTTTTAGTCTAGCTATTTATTTTTATCTTTATACGTCATCATTACAAATTGTTTTTTCAAAAATGCGCTAAAATTGCACTTTTTTCCTCATTTTTCTCTTGATTTCTATGATCCCCTGTTGGTAAGACTCCAAAAGATTAAATCTCCCTGAAGTTGGTATTAGATGATAGAAAAATAAATGTAAATTGTTATTAAATAATTTTGTTTTCTGTTTTTTTTTTTTACTTTCTCTTTTAGTTGTGTGCTTTTGTTGGTAATGTCAGTCCAGTGACATGGTCTATCTAATTAGGGATGAGTCATGGGCAGAAAACTGCAGATAAAACTTTGGTTCATCAACAGTGAGTATAATTATCTCCCTTTGAAGAACTCTCCTGTGTCATAATTGCATGTTTTTCCCAATGTGGATCTCTTCTGTGTATCAATTATTTCCCTTTGTAGAGCTCATATGTCACAATTATCTCTCATTTGAAAATTCATATTTCAATTTGTTAAAATAATCTTTATTAAACAATTTGATAGCCGCTGGTAGCTATATCATTCAACATTAGCCTTGCAGGCATTGACTGCATTTGTCTGGAGTGTTTTTCATGCCACAGGACTGGTTGTTGTTTTATAAGCTTACAAATTTAATCTACCCATAAATGCCAAGTCTTTGTTTGCATCATTCAAATGTGACCAATGTGGGTTGGGTTAAGTGGCTATATCTGGGGTCTTTCATAGTTCAATTCAGTTGCTTATAAACTGTCTGATTAAAATGATACCATCAAAACAAAAGATTGGAAAATTGAACAATTGCTAGTAATATTTCAGTGTACTTATCTTAAAAGCCCCATCATTTGGCTGCTGAAGTGGCCTTGTAATAGAAGAAGTTTATGAAAAAAAGATATGTCTACTGCACACAATGCCCATTTTGGAAGAGCTTTATATAGATATCTGTGGAAAACAATAAAACAGTTCTGTTTTTTTTTACGGACAACTCATAAAGAATACTAAACAAATTTTGTTCGAGTCCTGCTCTTCTTCAGCTTGGGTAGACACCTCTTATCTCAAGTCAGTGAAATTGATTTTTATATGAGACAGTTTAATACACTTTTAAATTGCTTTGAGGTTAGTGTTTCAGTTATGAGTCCATAAATTCATAGAGATCAGCCATACAGAAATTTTGCTCTGGTTAAAAAACACGAAGTTGTTTACGTATTCAAATGTAATTTGCATACAACACTTAACTGTATATTTAAAATATACATTTACCAGGTTTCTTTGCCAAGCACTAGCACATGTACATGTATGTTAATATTGTGTAGTCAAGCCTTCTTTATGAAACTGCTCCGTAGTTTGTATTCAAATGTATTTTCACATGATGCTTAACTGACATAGTGTTAAAAATATCAACTTTGTGGGTATTAATACAAGCACTTACACATATAAGTGAATGTTTCTGTCTTCATTTATTCAAAATATGTAAATATTGTGTACTCCAGTCTTCTTTATGAAATGGAAGAATTCGTGCAAACACTGTTTCTTTATCACTAGCCCATTGGTCACCTAACTAATATTACCATAAATTAATTACACCTGTTCTAATTTTATTCCTCTTGTACTTAATTAAAAACTCAGACTTTAGACAAATTGACCGATTGCTGACTGTGAGTTAGCCACGCCCTTTTATTTGAGAGATGTCACTGATGTTATACGGTACCAATAATGGATAAACATATATATGGACTTAAGATATCTAAAAAGTATTCATGGCAAGTTTTGACAATGCCATACAGGGCAGTTTGCAGACAAATTTCCCAGGTTCCTAGCCCAAATTCTTCAGACCATAGCCCCGTGAGGGAGTGGGTGGGCCATGGCCCTGCAGAATACTCCCTCGGTCGATCATAAGAGGCGAGAAAAGAGGTTGCTTTCTGTTGCCCT
>JARFOD010121448.1:0-25598 GCA_031763545.1 Mopalia muscosa | reverse complement strand
AGTGTTGAAGGTTACAAGGCTACTTATCGGGTTTCCACCGTGATTCTGTCGAACGTACATATTTCCCAGGAAGATGCGAGGACAGCTTTGAAGAAGGTCGATGTCTATAAAGCTAGTGGTGCAGATAATGTATCAAAGAGTGCACAGACGAACTGTCAATACCGCTGACATTACTGTCAAGCGGAATTTATCCATCTAAGTTTAAAAAAGGAAATGTTGTACCGGTATATAAAAAGGGAGATAAGCAAAATGTGTGCAAATATAGACCAATTTCATTACTTCCTTTATTGGCTAAAATATTGGAAAAATTTGTCTTATGATATTCTATACATTCATGTCAAACAATCCCTGACCCCAGAACAACATGGATTCGTACGACACAGAAACACTGAGTCTAATATTATATCGTTTGTCGATTACCAGACAAAGCACTTGACTGGAATGAGCTAGTTGACTATATTTACCTGGATTTCAGTGAGACATTTGGTTCGGTGTCGCACAAATTACTTAAACCAAGCTTCATTATTACGGCTTCGATAGAGCGATCCTTAAATGGTTTAATTCATATTTTAAAAACCGTTATCAGCGCGTTACCCTTAATGATAGCAAATCGACATCGACATTGCTCAACATTTTCTGTGGTCCTGAACTTACAACAATTAATGGGGAAAAAATATTATTAGAAAAAAAAATCGCTTTTATTCTTTGGTCCTTTTAACAATGCGACATTGTTAAATTTCATTTTTGCCAAAAATTCTATAAAAGTCCCTCGTTATTAAAATTTGCAATGCATATGTATATACTAGTCAAAAACAATTTGACACAATTTCTCTTCAAAAAGGGAAAATGCCTACGGCTATGAAATGACAATGTTTTGAAGTCATTAATTTTGTAGTGTTGTGGTCGTTTTGTCAAGTTATAGTCCTTGATCCATGTCATAAACCACTATCCCCAGCATAACAGTTAACCTCTCACTGCAGGCACCTGGGGCATTTGTACCTACAATGAGTTAACTTTTCTTACTTTAACTTATTATACCCTAAATATTAATAAATGTGTTGAGCGACAAGGGAATGGGAGAAAACCGCCGTCCATTGCTCAGTATGTATTATTGGTCTAAGTTGAAAGATGTATGGATTCTTTTATATTTTCCCAACTATTCATTTATGGTAGGGTTTCTTTAACGAATGAAACATGCTTAACTGGGTTTATAAGTGTACACACATTGTATGTGAACTGAAGCTACATGTATGCCGTAGTTGTTGTCTTTTAGTAATGGGTGAACTTCACTTGAGGAAGTGAAGGCAATTCACATTGTATTGTCATGTTAATGTTGCTTTTAACTGATAGTAGTATATTGCACTTAGAGCACTTTCCTAAATCAATTAATAGGTTTAGCAAAAAAGAAATTTAGGTCACTATGTGTTTATTAAAAAGAAAACTGGCATATGCGTATCCCATCTTTGTGCACATTGTATTGTATTGTTTCGCTTGGGGACGGAACCCTCACTTTCGGCTTTTCTATTAAAGCATCCACCAGTGAAGGCAATAGGGGACAGCCACGACTAGATGATATAAGTACCGTGTTTTGGAACAATGACGTCAGTTCCTCTTTTAAATTAACGAATGAAAAACTATGCTAATTCGATTGCAAATGCAGTACCGGTCATATGGTTGTCTTTAAAAATGGTCGAAAAACAGTTGTCTTTCCATTTAAATTAATATTGTTAATTAATACAGTTATGTTGTATTTAATTCAAGTACTGAGGAACACCGACCCCCAAATGTCATAATGACGCCCACCGCGGTCAGTACGACCAATGATACTCTGTATAACTCCTATAGATTAGTGGATTGCTATGATTAGGGTTTGTTTACATGGCCACAGTGCTGTAATAACTAATTGACATCTTAGGTACATTTTTTTATTTTTTGTTTTATAAGATTAGATATATTATTATTTTCAAGACATTGTCCCATCATAATCACGTTAGCATGGTTATAAAACAATAAACTAATATTGTTATGACTTTTTTTGTGGCATAAGCATTTTTTTAGTTTGTTTTGTCAGCTGCTTTTCCCTGCCATTATTTTAAGTAAGACTGAACATCATAGATCGCCTGTTGATGGACTAATACATGCCAAATTTTTTATTCAAAATGAAATATCGTTTTTTTTTGGAATAACACTACTCGTGTAAGGCTGAGTATGGCGATGGAAATTCGTTATACATTCCAGCAAGACGTTAAGTCCCAAAACAAACAATATACGGTTGTTACGTTTAAACAACGGATCTTATTAAATCTAATGTCTCATTTCTCTTGCGTTTTGTACAGACTACCGGGATCACAGTTGTAATCGACGCTGTGAGGATAGCGAGAAGGCGAAGAGATGTGAATACGACTTTACAGTGGAATGGTATTTCGTGTTATCCAAGGCTTGCTATGACTGTCCCTTCAACAAAACCGATTGTTACCGTCCACACTGTGTTCCTGCAGATGGCACGCCAAGGGCTGTTCTCGTCGTCAACCGGATACTACCTGGACCAGCCATACAGGTATGGTCATCGTATTAATACTGAAGCTATTTATCATCAGATAAGTATAGACTACTTGACTTCAAGGAGCTGGCATACTAATCACACAGCACAATTGTGTGCCAGGCCCGGGCTTACAACAAAAGTGACGTGGCTTTGAATAAACGTCATTATATCCAAAACTGGTGTGTATTTCTCATAACAAAGTGATCTTAACACAGTTTGGCCGATTTTCCACAGTTCTCATTTCTATGCTATATCGTTGTAACGTGGTATCCAGCGAACAGGATTTATCTTACGGTTGCTTCAGTCCAATATTCCACATATGTTATCTCTGTGTTTTATTTTCATTGGTATCGAAGTTGGGGTTTTTCGCCGTGTGAGTTGACAAGACGTCCTATGAATGAAAAATCCGGTTTTAAGCCCACATACTTAAACAAATTAGTTTTGCGTAGAACCAAAGTATTCTGCCTAGCAATATTACATGAGACGGCAACGTGTATTACAACAAGAACGGTGATTTTAAAGTGGTAATATCGGCTACAGGAAGATGCGGTCTTCCTGGCCCATAACCACTAATCATTTGTGGTTCAGGTTTGTGTCACAGGCATGGGGAGAAAATGCGGCTTCACATATATATTATAATTACACACTAACTGTTGCGGTTATCAATTGATACATATGTTAATTAACATTTCCCTTTCATAAATACAATTCGCAAGTCTTTGACATATATTATTACATATGTTAATTAACATTTCCCTTTCATAAATACGATCCGCAAGTCTTTGACATATATTATTACATATGTTTGTAATTAAGATTTACATCTACCAAAAGTTTGCATAGACCAAGGAAGATAAGGTGATAAAACGTACATATTTCATTTAATAAAAAAGCAAGATAAATAAACTATTTAAAGGTCACGCGCGGATGTAGGTGATAATTACGTCACTTGGGTTCTTGATGGACCCCATGTTTGCTTTGGGAAAAAAGGAATAGTCCGAAGATTTTAAGACTTACAAAAATGCACAAATCTCATCTGGTCTCGGATTCAGGTATTGTCTGACGTTGTTGAAGAATTGTACAATTGTAATACTGCGTTCATACTATTTTTGGAGGTAGGTTCTGTAAGCGTTTCCTCCTTCAATGTTACGGTCACAATGCCTGACTTGACCTATGTGTATGGATCAGTCATTTATCGTGTCTCCGGCATTCGCGCTTTTACGAGATTCACTTTCCATTTGCCATAACGCGGGTCGTTGATTTGCAGGTCGGAATAAAACTTTTTCATCTAACATCGGATTCATAAGTTAAATAAAATCGCCGCCAAATAAGCGAAATACCGTGGACGTGAAACCTCAATGAAACCAATCAAAATAGTGTTATATGAAAGGTAGGACAGGATTGGTTAACCGCTTAGAATTACTTCACTTGTGCCGTTTTAATGTCCAAATAATCCATGTGCAGTGCTGTCATAAACCTCTTAATTAAGTTTCTTAATTAACTAGAGATAACGAAGTGGCAAATGGTAGTTGTCCTTAGACCTTGCTAGACTCATTGTTGATTTTAAGGGAAACCTCTTTCTTCAGTCCATTATCGCTTAGACTATTGGTCGGAATGTTATGACGACATACATTCGGGAAATCCTTGGATATGATACTACAGATATGTAACTTCGATGAAGGCCCAGGCATAAGTTCGGAACTTATTGCAATTGGGATTAATGTGGATATAAAAACAATATAGAACCGTTTTGTGTCTTGTTTTTCTCAAAATGGAATTACTACAACATCAAATAAATTAGTTTGTTTACTAGAATAGTTCTCAAACTAAAAGAAGGATGCCCCATTGTTCTTAATTTTTTTAAAACGATATCAGTATAGACTTTGTGGTTGTTTAACCTAAGAAAACTGTAAAAGCAAAAAGAAAACATTTTTTTTTGCGGGAAACATGTTATAATATTAAACCGACTAAAGCGTTCTATTAAACCCACTTTTTTTTCATTTTAATAATCCAGGACATAGACATATATCAACATTATATTGATACGGCATGTAATATACAGGACACTGTTACAAACATTCATTCCAACAAGTTGCATATGTTGAATTGTCCAACTAGATTAATGTAATCTTTTTTGTGACCTAACTTACAACCGATGCGTTTGATAATCACTCCATATGGGTTTAGCATATGTAAAGGTCTTGCTGAACACCTAAAGTTGACGAAAATACTTTTTTAAGGCCAGCATGACGACAAATGTAGGACCCTAATATAGGTAAATAGTCAGGATTGCAAAAGTTTACATATGACAAAGATTCAATATAACTTTGAAACTTGGAGTAAATTGAATTATCTCCCCATATTATTCAAAGCGTATTTTTGATGATTTATTGCCCAGGGGCCAGTTACTGAAAGCGCTATTCAATTTAATCTGCTACAAGATTACACCACTTTATATTAAAAAGGTTTCTCTAATTTACTATAAGCGATTTAATCTGATGTTAACAGCTTATAATCTTTCCAGCAACTGTCCTGTAGGTTAATTTCAATAATTGCCAGTCAGATTCGCCAGTCTGTACGTCTTTATGTACATCTGTTTTCGTTATAATCGCAGAACTAAATAACTCCAAATCTCCAAATTTAAATTTCAACGCTTACTGTCTTGTTGTAAACTTGATGGATTAAGAGCTAATTGGTGCTAAACCATCAACATAATATACATTTTTTGTTAAATGAGTTTGCTGCAATATGCTGAACATCTTTTTCCTCCCTTATCGACCTTCAAAGCTGCAAATAAAAAGGCATATCTGAAGTATTAGCACATATAAATGAATATAATTAAGCTTTAGGTATTACTTTCAGTTTCAAAACAGCGGAGGGATATAGGAGGAGAGAATTTCTGTTTCTCTGGTGCTCACGGAGCTTAGTGGCAAGATGTAGCCGATCTGTTTGTGATGTCTTTTTATTATGTCCTGTGATTCGTCTGTAGTTGTCTTTGTTTGTTTAATATGTCGTCCAGGGTGGCTTCACTCCCCCACTAGTCTGACCCGACGTAGTATGAGTGAAGTAACCTTCCTAACTGTCACACTTCGGCATGTGGTTATTCGATACGGTCTGTTAAAAATGTGTTGTCTATGCTGTTATTACTGATGCATACAATACATACAATGTAAGTTGACCATAGAATCCCCTGCATCAAGGGACGAGGGCTATCTCCATGATGACACAATATCTGTTAAAATTATGCTTGACTTGGTTGTTGTTTTTTATCTTCTTTCTTTGTTGATTATTTGTTGTCCGATAGGTCACATTGGAATACATAATAATGGCCACTCAATTCACTGTGAAAATGACAGGGTTTCCGTGTACGGGTTAACCGACGGGTACTAACGTGAATAAGTACATGTGTAAACACCACATCTTGGTTGTGCTAGTGAATTGTTGTTGTTGGAACACATCGCCGTCATATAGACTAGAATAGATTTTATTAAACAGATTTTATTTCAAACAATCTGGACCGTATGTGCATTAGAATTACTAATGTGTATAACATACAGTTACATACTATACACACAAGGCTACATACAAGTTCTCACTACTTATAAACAATATTTCTTGGTAATCCAGTAAATGATTTAACAGAATCGAGGGCAAACATATTACTGACTTCTTGATAACAGAATTCTATTAACTGGAAGTATGTAACTGACATATAGTAATATCCACGGCATTGTAGACCATCAAGAAGCGGTGACGTCACATTTCAGTCAATTCGATTAGTTAGAAACATTATGATGGAGGAATGCCAGAAGTTTCCCATAATGCATCATTTTAAAAGTTACATTCTTCTGAATTAAATTGTGTGCTACGTCACATGATGCATTATAACAGGGAGCTCGGTCCCCAATGCCGTTAAGCTTATCTATGTGGCATTTGCATACTTCTAGTTTATAGACTTCTGGTGATATCTGAAATCGTTGTCATATGTAACTTTGAGACTATTTAGAGCATTGTTGCTAAGAAAACAGTCATAATTGATTACAATGAATACAATATAATTTGTCTGAAGTATGTATTTTGCTTGTTGTTTGAAAGCATCTGACCACACAAACGTACTATAATCATAATAGTATAATAATCAAATCTTTATGTAAACACGGACAGGCTATTAGCATACGCTGTTTTTAGAAGCCGTGGGCTAAGAAAATGGCACACAACAATGAATAATACATGTAAACAACAATATTTAAAAAGACAAAGTAAAATATCTACAGAGTATAAAAGTATATTCAACATAAGACTTGTATGGATGACAACTTCTGTTTAATATCATCAGATCCAAACTATCGATTGGGCATGCATTACTAATGAATGCCCCCACATATCTCAGATAAAAAGGCGTAGCCACAACACATACAGATTTTCTAGAGTTGAATAAAATGCCGTATTGTGTAGTATACGAGGTACATATATCCAGGAGGAATGGATACAATGAGATGACCACCGATATTGCATCCAGTTGAAGCCTTTATTAATAATACATTGAGATCATGAACATATACTAAAAACAGAGAAGGGGAAATAATTTCACCTTGCCTTACTCCACCAATTCAACAAATGGCTGTAAGAGACAGGCGCCCCATTTAACAATAAATTACTGTTAAAAACACCAGACATATGTTTGACATGTTTGACAATATACATTGGAATGTTGCATCTGATCTTTTTTACTAAAACGGTCCAGATATTTATACGATCGAATGCTTTTTTAATCCCCAAGAAATCATACAAATGTAGGACCACTCTGGGAGCAATCAAAAGTTAAAAAATTCATATATACATTCGTCAGTTGATGAACGCCAAGCTGATAGTCAGAAAGTAAATAAACAGTTTTGAATGATTTTAGGTACAAGAGTAGCTAAGTCTTTATGCATGTAAATTATCAGAGCTGGTGATATCACCCGACATCTTTAAAAATCGCACAGGGAGGTCGATTTATTAAAACCGATAAATCATCTGACGCTCGAGATAAATTGAGAGACAATTTTCTAAAAAAAATCCTAATCTCGAATTGATATGAGTAATCTACAGACATCTACAAAAATGGGAGTTATACTGATAAACATATACGTCAGGAGTAGTTCTGTCGTAGTCCTGTGGAGATAAGTCGATTAGCTCTGGTAACTACACATCACAGTTCAAGTTTGCTTCCGAGTTCGAGTTCGGCTAGCAAAATGTCTTTCTCTACGAGCAAAGACGTAAAAGACGTTTGTGTCTTATGTGCCACTTTTCACAGATTTATAAAAATGAAAAAGATCGTATAAAAAATAACGTAATGTTAAAACATACGCATGAAAGTATCGTACGGTAGTAAATGTCGTACGTCGTTCGGAGAAAACAATCCTTGTGCCGATTGTCAAAATAACTCTTCATCGTAACGCTGTATTTGTTACTTATAAACGCACATATTATGGGGAACATTAAAATGTGGTCGAAAGTCCTGGTCTATCTGACCATGATGTGTGCGGTGTTTATAGAGTATCGTGTTGACCGATTCATTAATTTACACGAAAGTAATAACCACTAAAAGTTGTCGTATACAAAGTTAATTTACACTTACATTATTAAACATGCTACTTTAAAAAAAATACATTTCATTGTGTAAATAAGCTTAAGTCGTTCTCAACATTTTGATTAAACCTACTTATAAGGGACATGGAACAAGGTCGTAAGCACATAATACCATAGTATCAGAACACTAATTACGCGGATTTCCGCACAATTAAATCTCGGAAACTCCTCCGCCAAAGACCTTGAATACTGGATAAACTTTTTGAATAGCTTTATTTGCTGACCTCAATTGCCCATATAATGTCATCCTTAGTTTAAACTTTTCGGTGAACAAAAATGCTATCTACTTGAACTTATTCCAAAGTGTTATACTCCACATATTAAATTTGGCCATGTCTATATGCGCGGTCATATAAATCTGTAATATATAATAACACATTTAAGTTGAAATTTTTCAGCCGTCGGTTGGAGGGAGTTTCATGTTGCCCTGGTGCTCTCAGAGCTAAAGGGGAACAAGAAGCCGATCCGTTTGTGATGCCTGTATTTGTCCTGTCTTGTCTTTGTTTGTTGTCAGTGGTGTCGAGGGTGGTTTCCTTCACCCATTGGGCTGGCACGTCGTCTTATAAGTCAAATACCCTTGAGTACGACGTTAAACCCCCTTCAAACAAAATGAAATGTTTCATTATAGGGCCGCCCTCTGACGAAAGGCAGTTAATTTGAAGAGTAACAATGCTGTCTTTACTTACTTAGAAAATCAACTTTCCGTCATTATGGAAATGCTTTACATCTTGGTTGCACTAGTGTCAATTATTGTTGGAATACAGCGAAATACACTTGAGCACGGCCTAAGACACCAATCAATCAATCAAATCATTATATGTCCGCTCACTTATTGACATGATACATTACCATTAATTCAATCCATTATATTCATCAGAACCACTTTACTTTAAGCGATCATATATGAATTCATTATATAATTGTCTTTAAATGATGCTTTATTCACACAACTACTGATATGTATATTTCCTCGTATTTGGGTTTGTTCCATTATGTGGTGAATACAAATTGAAGGAATTGCATTAAGAAACGAGGCTTCTTTACTGGTTTTTGACCATGACCCGCAGTTCACAGTAACGTGAGTAAAATGAACTCAAACAGGCGAACATGGCTCAGCGGATGTAACTTCTCTGGGGTTTTAACTGTACTGAAGTTTGTCTGCTCAAATAATTACATGCCAGCCAAATGTACCAAGGAAACCACTCTGAACGTCTCTGATAACATACACTGATAATCAAAGGACGTCCACAAGACAAAGAAAGACGTCACATCTGATAGACTTCAGGTTGGCTCTTAACTCTAACAGAACAAGAGAAACAGGAAGCTCCTATTTAAGTAAATCTGTGAAACCTTACCGAATTTCACTGTACTAAAGGACGCATATACAGGAACTGTCATAGTTTGAAAATCTCTGTATTTAACAGATAACAACCAGGTTTGCTGCTGCACGTATCGGGTACCATTGGCATCACATTATTAATAATACAGTCCTGCACATTCACATACACATTATTAAAAGTTCTATTTGAGTCCACTGATCCGGCAAGGCCGTAAGGTTTTATGAGGTTGATTTGCTGTGACTTTTTTCGTTCTTACAGAGATTGTAATCAATAATATAAAATACTTGGTTGCGGCTTTTCTGTGGAATAGAGCACAGCGTTTTACTTTTTTTGTAATTTTTACTAAACTTTATTTATCAGTTACCGGTTTTGGAGCTGAAAACCGAGCAGTGTTCTCTGAACCTCTTTTTAACATTCGGTTTTAGTATTTTGGGCACTAGTTGTAAGTAATTTTCAATAATTGGCCGACGGGTACACTCGTATTTCTGTTCGCCCGATGTATTTTTCGTCGTTTACACTATGGCTGTGGGACAAAATAGCTCTCAATCTGCAAATAATGTCACCTTCTGTATTCTTGTATAAAATTGACGGATACAGAATAAAATAACACGTATTTTTTTTATGTATTGAGTGTTTATCCGAATAACAGGTAAAATTACAAATGTTGGACTAACTACATGTTTGTACCACAGTTCATCTGAGTCTACGAAGACAACTTTTTAGTCATTCAACATAGCCAAATTCAACTGCTTTCGATAGTGGTCTGTTTGCATTGAATTTATCGCAAATTGAATATGTTTGTAAACTTCCATCTCTTACTAATCTTACTTTGATTTTCATGTACCGTTCCCAGAGTCCGCCTGTCCACCACAAGGCATATCAGTGAAAGTGGCCCCGGCAGTCTCCGGGGTGTTTTTTTTTACCCTTATTAGCACGAAACAGTGCAAAGTGGATGATACTGTCGTATAAATGAAGTACACCCCTGAGTATACGACCTTAACCGCCAATCAAACAACAAAACTCCAGCAATTCAGGAAGTTTGATTTCGTTTAATAATTAAACATTCATGAAAAGGCAGGTTTTCCATCAAAGCGCTAATCCTGGAGTAGTGTTGTTTGCAGAGATGTTTGTGGTGTCATTGTTTTCCCTCTTGGGAGTGAGCCGTTGGATGAAGCTTCATGTTGCCCTGGTGCTCTCAGAGCTAAAGGGGAACAGGAGGCCGATCTGTTTGTGGTGTCTGTATTGCGTCCTGTTGTTGTTGTCCTGTATATTTGTCCCGTCCTGTCTTTGTTTATTGCCAGTGGTGTTGAGGGCGGTTTCCTTCCACTATTGGTCTGGCACGTCCTCATATAAAGTGAAATACCCTTGAGTACGACGTTAAACCCCGATCAAGCAAACAGACAAATCCGTCTTCGGATTGTTGTTTTCTGCCGGCTACGTAGACGCATTTACCTTTTGGGCTGGCGCTCAATCATATTGGTGACACATCATTGTGTTGGGGGTAAAAACCCTTATCTAGCCCAGATTTTATTGGGACATATCAATGTTGGCAGGTTAAAATTTCTTATGAATATTCATGCAAGTCAACGTTTTGATAAAGGAGATATTGTTTTATTTTGTTTTGCTAGGTTTGCGAGAATGACGAGATTGTTGTTAACGTTGAGAACAAACTAAATCTGGCAGAGGGAACTAGTATACACTGGCATGGGATTCACCAGAAAGGTACCCCATATAACGACGGCGTGGAGATGTTAACGCAGTGCCCTATTACAGCACATACACATTTTCAGTACAGGTAGGTATAAACCAAGGGTCTCCCCATGGTCTAAAGATGACTTTTAGAACCAACATTATTGATCCGTTATTGCTACTCCTCGTCGTGGTGAAACAGAGCGGATGGGGTCAGCTGGCGCTGATTATCAACATATATAGTCGAACTCGGTCAATGCGAATTTGATTTGTACTATGCTTGACACGATTTTTCTGTAATAATTTGCCCACTTTAAACGAGGCACCTATTTAGTAAACAAATGATGATAAGAAAATACTGAGTGTTTTGTAAAAGAACACGTTACATCTGTGACTAAAGTCTTTCTGCTGTCCTGTTTGAATATTGGAATGTAAAAAGCGCGATAAGATTATCAGTTTTGGAATGATGTGCGAGCAGCGTCTTGGGTAGTTCCATTTCTATTCGGCATCAAAAGATCATTCATCCATGCCAGTGTACTGCTTAATAGATAAAACATGTCGTTGTCATTCTTCTAGATATTTTAACAGGTTCAAAATTTGAGGCCATAGTTTGCTAGGTGGAATGAAGTATAAAGTTTTATTTTATTTTAAGATTTCGCGCAGACACACCTGGAACTCATTTTTGGCATTCTCACGCGGGATTACAACGATCCGATGGAATGTTCGGAGCACTCATTGTAAGACAACCTCCTTCTCGAGATCCCCATCACCATCGTTACGACTTTGATCTTCCCGAACATTATATTCTCATTAACGATTGGCTGGCGGAAACCACCGTGAATAAATTTACCCACCATCACCATGACGACGGAGACAACAAGCCTAAGTCCATGCTGATAAATGGTAATGTCATCACGTATAAATCTTTTCCACCAACCGTGGTAAATACAAGGTAACGTAATGATAGTGTAATCTATGCATACAAATTCGTACAATATGATGTTAATATTTTGTTGACAAGTGTGTTTTATACAATCAGGAAATGCGAAAACACAAAGTCTGGCTGTGCTCGAATTAAATAGGCCCTTTTCTGAATACACTCTCAATATTTATACCAGTAATATTTGAATCAGAATAAGTTGTCGGTTCAACCTTTCATATTGTGAACCCGCCTGTCTTATGTCCAAAACAGTCAAGATACTTTCATTTTGTCGTCCTGTAGTTACGGAAAGGATGTCCCAAGCAAAAGAAAAAAACAAACAACACCTCTAGCCCAGAAACAACTGATAATCAGTCAGCTATTTTATTGTTGTTACCATGCAAGGGAAAGACATGTACAATTCAAGGAATCTTGAAAACTTAAAACACAGACTTTTTACACTAGAGATAGACTTGTCAAAGCTCTTTAACTGATGACATTGGCAGATTGGACCAGTGCATGTGATAATTCCATGAATATAAATAACTTGAGAGACGGCATATATTTTGTATTTCGTAGCACTCCGAATTATCACATAGCCTAGAGTAGGTAACTGTGGAATGTAGAATTTAAGTTAGTAGTCGATGGATTGAATCAGGAAACAAACACTCAACGTATTACAAAGCGCATCAAATGTAAGCAAGTGTTATGCTGACGGGGCAGTGTTAACATTCAAACACGATTCGGGAATAGAACGCTATATTGGCAATGTCTTTGAAATTAGAATTCAGTTATTGGCAATACACCTGTATCTGATGTTTAAATAATAAATGTCTGAGTCATTCTCCGTCTACGGCCGGACTGATCTATCTGCTGTCATGCATATTTGCACGAAGTCATTAATTTCAATATTTTCTCAGATGTGAAAAAGAATTAAAAAGCAATAGAGTAACTACAGGATGATATACACCCTTAAGAAACATTCCAAACATTTCCTCGGGCAGTTTCCCACTTATGCAAGTATTGCAGCGCAAAAAGCAGACAAAGCATCAGCGCTATGCCAAATATCTATGGGAATGACGTCAAACCATAAGAAGCAGGAACAATCTAAGTGCAGTTTATGTAGCGCTCGTGGTTTCAGTTCCAACCTTTGACAATACGGGAAAAGGAAACTCTCTGGCGGACAATTTAGGAATCCCCCCATCCTGGTGTAATTTATAGTACACTTGAATTAGTGTCCAAGGATCGCGACGATTTAAAAATCTCCCAAAAACCTATCGACTCCATATGTGTTAAATTAAACAGCTTTGAAGATGATATTCTTTCGAATTGTCCGCATTGTAATAATTATTTGAAAGAAAGAAATACCATTTCTCGACGGATTTCCGGTATTTATAGCATTAAGTTTAGAGGGTTGCCTAATGAAGCAAATAGTAACCGCGGGAGAGGTTGATCTTTTTTGGCTATGTTTGGCGGAGCCCGTCGATCTTATACAACAAGTATTTACATCCTGTTTTCTCCTATCCGGCTCCATTCCTGTTGAATACAGCCTGGCTTCGATATTTTGGCCAAATATAGTTTACCCTGTTTTCCCCTCATTAACAAATAAAAATGAACCTCTCCGTGCTCTAACAGGATTTACCACATATTGTCATGGTTTTCACCATTACAACAAAAACTAGCGAAACTATATCAGTACTCCGTAAAACACCGATCAAACAAACCAAATGCCGCATGCAAGGTAAGTTCCAAACAATGATGTTAGTCCTTGCAAATGATCGAATTAACTTTTTACTGTATAAAACGCTCTGGTTTTAAAGTCAGTGAAATGTTACAAATAATCCATGCCAAGTGTGCAACTATTTATACAAAAAACCGACAAACTGCTTCAGTGAGAGGTTGTTTTGGTCGTACTCAATAATGTTTCACTTGACACTAACACAGCCATACAATGTGAAGTATTTAGCCCTGTTGGAAAATTCTTATTCTGCGGTGGAATGTAAAGATTTTAAAGGGAACAACGCGAACTGCCACTATGTTTGAAAAGGATATTCAATTTTTATCGCTGCTTTTTCTCTCTTTTATTGTGACACACCACAAGTCAATGGAGTATAAATAGAAATCTTGTGTGGAACTTACTGTGAAATGTCTTATGTCTGTACAGTTCGTCTGACACTAGAATTGTCGAATTATATTTACTCTTCGTGTTTGTATTGCACCTTGTCACAGTTTTTGCCGGTTACTATGACTGTGATTTACTTTGCTAATTCGGATTTCACCCAATCTTGCTAGTGAAATAACAATTCAGTTTTTTTGTTATAGGTATGGGAGCCTTTCAGGAGTTCGTTGATCCAGTTACAAACATCACAATATACAGCCCGAAAGCTGAATTTTTTGTCTTACCTGGGTATCGCTACAGGTTCCGAATGATCAGTAATGGGATTTTGAACTGCCCAGTCCTGTTCTCTATAGACGGTCACACTTTAGAAGTGATTGCATCTGATGGCGCCCCATTTGAACCTTTCTCTGTAGATTCTATTGTGGTTTACGCCGGTGAAAGATTCGACTTTATTTTGACCACAAATAAAACTGTTGACAACTACTGGATCCGATTACAAGGTCTGGCAGATTGTGGACCGAACTTCAGCAAATCTAAACAAACGGCTATTTTGAGATACAACGGGGCTCAACAGGGACAGGATCCAGCTGGGGCTACGGACTATTTCAGCAACGACAGGGATGGTCTGGTACGGTAATAGTGTTGTAGAATCCGTGTAGAATATTAACAAAATGATAAATGAGAATTGAAGTAAGCCCAACATGATAGAAAACGGACTCGACACACAACATTGTATGTTCACGTATTTTCCCCTTTTGGCACCGATCAGTAGTTTGATTTCGTTTTGAACGGATTCTTCCAAACTTATTTAGCACCCATTTGCGGTTTTCATCCTATTTCCACATTTCGTGATAGCATAGTACTGTAAAACAAGCTTTGGGCATATTTGTCCACCCATGAAAAAGGACATTTATGCGAAATCTAAAGACACAGCCTGGTGTGGCCAATCTGTAAATTAGGCGTAGCGTATTGTTTCTTCACCCTGTAAAGTCTAGTCCACCTGTTATACAATGAATAGTGGATACATCACAGAAGAATCCATACTCCAGCCACATGTTTGGTTATGGAATTTATGTCAGCTTTTGTTTACACCCGAACCTATCCGATTATACCAAGATAGGGAAGTTCCTAGCAATTATATCTGTGCAGATACATTCCTTTCAAGGACGTTAAACTTAAAAATAATGGCATTGGATTTTTCTCAATTCATTGAATTCATGAGTTATTTACGTTTGTTTCATGTTGGATGATGTAACTGTACTTTCAGCAACTCAACCCTTTGAACACAAAAGAGACTGTGGATAAAGTACCAATCTATCGGATGAACGCTTCCTTTCCAGAGGATGACATCTCAGGAACCCCAGACAAACAATTCGTTATTGGAATGGACTTTAATATAATCAACAACAAAGATTTTCACGATACAGAATATTACCCTGTTTATGGTGTTGAAAGGAATAAGCAGTTGTACACGCCTCAAATGAACAAGATATCGCTGACCCTACCCCCTTCCCCGCCACTTAGCCAGCCAGGGGATCTCGATAAGGTTCGTATTGGACGGTTGGTTGGCATTTCCATTTTGTCGTTATTTAAACTATTCGGCCATTTTGTCAACATAATGCATTCCCTAGCCTTTTAACCAGGCTGAAATCAAAGACACATGATTCTCCCAGGAAGTAATGTATTGTAGTTGTCGTTGCACGCCACACTCATTGTTTCATCCCCGTTATTCAAAATGGTTGGAGGGAGCGTCATGTTGCCCTGGTGCTCTGAGCTAAATGGGAACAGGAAAAGATCTGTTTTTCGTGTCTGTTTTGCGTCCTGTTGTTGTAGTCCTGTATTTGTCCCGTCCCTGTCTTTGTTTGTTACCAGTGATGTCGAGGGTGGATTCCTTCACCCATTGGGTTGGCACGTCGTCATATAAATGAAATACCATTGAGTACGAAGTTAAACCCCAATCAAACAAACAAACAAATCAATTATTCAAATTACAAAACTAAATATAAAAGAAAGATAAGAGAATGTTGATGTTAGAATAATTGAACTTAAAAGTAAATTTAAAAGAGCTATATTGCTCTGCAACAGTTTAAAGTCAGTGCCCGGGTACATTTTACCATTGTAATCTGCCCACTGATGACCTGCTTGCCAAACAATGCTTTACTAAATAACATCCTGCTTTGTTTTTGACAAGTCTATATCATAGACATAGAACGTCATCACTTTTATTCAAATGCATAGTGTTAAACGTTTGTTGTAAGTAACATTACTACAGTAACACATAACAATCAAGATACGCTTTATTGATGGTACATGTCTTTGGGTTGGGTTATCCACTGTTTGTATGATGTAGCACGAGAAATACAAACATGTTCCAGACTCGGAGTTTGAGATGGACGGGGTTTCATTTCAGAGAGAGATAAGCTTCCCGCCTGTATTTCTCCAGGATTGACCAGGAAGCATCATTCATAGCGGCAAACAACTGTACTCATGAGTGTATGTTTCCCCTGTAGCCGTACTGAATGTCGACACTCGTGACCTTCTACTATACACTTCACCTCTAACCCAGAATCTTGAGGACTAACTTGACATAAAAACTAAAACATTCATGTGACTACGCAAGTCTATCAAACTGTTTTAACAATGATAGACAGGTCAATGTTGTTAAGGTCTTCTCAATGAAACTATTGTAGCTGCATTTCAGTTTATGCATGAACTGTTCACTTGAAATCTTAACGTAGGTCTAGAACAGCCACCACGGCGTAATGTATTAATAAAACATGTTAAAACATAGTGAGGTACAGATCGTATGTCTGCGTGCCATACACATGCCTTATCAACTCAAGTCCAACATATCCTAGAAGTTTTAATATATATATGAGCCACTGATATCGCACAGTGAAGTTCTACGCCAATTTTTCTTCAAAATGTAAAAGGGAAGAAAACACAAAACTCGGTGGAATTATACATTTAGTTCAGTGACATCAATATGACAAATGTGGCATAAAATTTCGACTACGACCATACTTTGTACATTTTGCTCTCATCAACATTTATTAAAGTTGCACGCAGCGGAAAATGAGGACCTGCACAAAGAAACCGAAAAATACCTTGTTTGCGCTTAACTTACAACTCTGCAGTGCTTGGGAGTACAATTCTCCAATTTCCACAAAACAATATGGCGTAAGTTCACAATCATCACTCTTATAATACTTGTGAATACAGTAACTTAAAGATATATTCACACATTTATTTTGAGTAGAGGTTTTTTGTTGATCGGAAAATATGCCAGGACAAAAAGTCCTGTATATGAACACAGGCGCCATTGCGTTAATTATAATAGTCAAGTCTGTCCGGTATTGCGAACACGATAACTGATTTAATTTCCCATATCTGTATCAACACTTAGATTGGACTTTACTGACTTTTATTGAGATTTGCAAAAATTTGCATTAACACACTCAAACATCCTTCCTATATACAGCTTTATTTAAAAATTCACTTAAATCTTTTATATCTTAAAGCATTATTGACCTCCTCGGTCCCATGCAGGTAGAATCATGCTTTCTTTATTTAGCACCCAGAAGAACACCCAGATTCGAATACGGATTATAATTAACACAAATATTAAGCATTTTTCCTATTTTTTTAAAATTTGTTTTGTTTGTACTCAATCCTTTTTGTAATCATCCTACTACATTGGAACAACTCAGCTTGTCAGCTATTGTATTTTGGGTAGTGTGACTATTCTTCAATTTACTATTTTCAGGATATGGTTTGTAACTCAGATACCTTGGCAAGAAACTGTACTGCAGAGCATTGTCAGTGTGTCCACGTGCTTAAAGTTAATCCCCATGACCTGGTAGAAATGATTCTAATCGACGAAGGCGTGACCTTTAATGCAAATCACCCTATTCATTTGCATGGCTACGCTTTCGGAGTCGTCGGTATGGACAGGGTGAGTATGGTCAAATAAAACACATACGGTTTAACACTTTTACTTTATATGATACGCCGAAGATTACCCAAAGATTATATAACTTTAATGACGCTGACTCCCGCGAGTCCCGCGTGTCCCTCGTGTCAAATGCGGTATGAGATATTGAAGATTTTGGACATATCTTTTTGATATAACTATCTGGGGAACCCTGAAAGCACGTGAAATAATTGTGCTATACTGGTTTTCGGAGAATAGTCATTCTGTCATTGGCGGACCAGTACATTAAAAAAACAATATCTCAAATTTTATCTTTGAATTATGATATTATGGCTCAAAGTGTTTGATACATAGGTGGACATATGCTGCAAGGCTTTATCGACCTTAGCCTTTATATGGACTTAGAAAGTGTGTTTGGAGAGTAAAAATGTATTGGTTACTGTGTGGAATGTTGTATTTGTTGCTTCCATTGACCAAATACCAGATTAATGTGTGCTATACATAAATACAATATCTATATATCATCGCAGCTCGGCGAGTCTACAAGCGTTGCTGAAGTACTGAGGCTGGACGAAGCTGGTGAATTAAGCAGAAACTTTGTATCTCCTCCTAGGAAAGATACCGTGACTGTACCTGATGGCGGTTATACTATCATAAGATTCAAAGCAAACAACCCTGGTAAGTTCCTGAACTGATTTCACGTTTCCATTATTTGCGTTACACTAATAAACATTGGTGGCCCCTGAAATTGCCCCCCCCCCCTGCCGACGATAATTATCAAGTTATGACCTCTCCCCCTTATCTGAATAATATAATCATTCATCTGCAGACGAAAGTTATCGAGGGGATTAGTCTTGTTGACCGTTAGTTGCCTGAAAGCAATGTGCTGCCAAATTACAAGCTTGTATTTTTATTACAAAACAATGTAAGGTTGAGTAAAATTAGCACGCGTATATGTTGTAATGACTTGTATGTTTTGAATGCCTGCCAACATTACTGAACAAACACACAATAGCTTAGTAAACTGTCATGAATTCTGGGTCTACCGCAGTGGTTCAATGTACCGCTTACTCTTTCCGGTCCTACTGCCGGTGCGCTTCGACAGTTGCTTTGATTGTCTTCGCTAGGTTTTATCACGATTTTCCGCCATTTATAAGAAAGTGCGAATTGGCCAATCCCTTGTCATATGAGTGAAATATCATCTAGTACGATATTAAACCCTACAAAAACAAACCCTGGTTTCTGGACCCGATACAGATAACGTCTCAGACATACGAACACATTTAAAATTGCTTAGTTCTTCATTTCTTTGCAGGTTATTGGTTTATGCATTGTCATATCGCCTTCCATGCTGAAATCGGGATGGCTCTTGTTCTACAAGTAGGAGAGAACAAAGACATGCCCGAAGTACCCAAGAATTTCCCCAAATGTGGTAATTTTGTTTACGGAGACGAAACTGAGAGTGACCCATTAACTCCATGTGTGGTACAAAGTGGTAACCCCCCTTCCTGTCAAAGTAAATCAGGTGTAATACTTACACTTTCCGCCATTTTGTTTCCCCTTTATTTACTGAAATAGAAACGGCAAACTCCATGAAATTATTTGACATATATTTTTTTATCAAAAGAAAACATTCCAACAATTCAATGGAACACGTTCGTAGCTAGATTGCTAAGTGAAACATTATAAAGTTTAACTTTATTTTAAAGTGATTAAATACTTGCCTTGACTCATTGGATATCCTAATGTTTGTTTTACACATACACAAGATTAGTTTTGTATGGAAACCTGGGGGTTCAAATGATCTTTTAGACTTTTAAAATGAATAACGTTCTAACACATGTTGTGCTACTTAGCAGTGTTTGAACAATAATGAAAACATGTTTTACCGTTACTAGTATTGTTGTAAGAAATGTTCCAATCTTGCTTGGAAAAAGGTGTTGCTAGGCTTTGTAACGCACCAATTTGTTATTGGCTTCTGTTTAGTCCTAGGTCAAATAGACCCAGTATATTTTAAACCGTGATATTATGAAACACTTTTTTAAAAACGAACAATGTTTTAGTTTATTTTTAGCATTGGTAAACAAACACGTAGTGCAAACAGACACGATTTATTTTAATCAGGGAATTTTGAATAAAAATGTGTGAATTTATTTTTTGTTTTTATTGGTACAAATACCAGATAATATTTTATTTACATATAAATCCGGTATAAGAGTGAATCACACCATGTCGCTCCGGCTATCATGGATGATTTTAGGAGGTTTCCTAAAAGTTTTCCAGCGTAATAAGGTAATGTGAAGTGGACAATCCGTCGTCATGTAAAGTGTGACGTTTAAGCCCGATTAAACCAGCAAACAAAACTGTTGGACAATCGCTTTAAAGACGATAAATTGTAATAAAATTTGTCTAAAAAAGAGGCTAATGTAACCGATTTTATTAAATGGTGTCCCTTATTTGTGTAGTATATACATATGGTGACTTGTTCGTATCATCATCATTCTGTTCTAGTGACATAAGACGATCATTATTTTCCAATTCAAATGTCTAAATAATCTTGTTTACATCTGGGTTTCGTTTTAATCGATATTTCCGTCATAAGTTTTATATTTGTACATGTTTAATGACAAGTCTACCATATTGTGTATCTACCAAGACAAATTGGAACTGTTTGCACAAATATGACGAAATGTGTAGACGCTGCTGATTCATTTTAAAAATGTCTTTCTCTTTGAGTAATGCTTTCCTATTATAGGTAATGGAATCTGGTATTGTTCACAATTTTACTCTGTTTTATCTGAGGTTGTTCGTTTGAGTATTTTATAGAGCAAGTAGTTTGCAACATTTTAAGTGTTTAAATATGTTTGTATATAAATGTAATGGTCAAATAAATGATAGTTTTGCACTGTTATTATCCCTTAGTAGTGATATTATTGTTTTGTCTTACTACTTGTTATTTTCATTGTTTCATTTCTGTTAAACTTTTAACATTCACTAGTTCACGTGTGCAGATCATGTGCATTTAATGTTTGGAAACAAGTGAAGCTGTCCTCTGTGTAGAGGCAATATAACATTTTACGATTGTAGATAGATATAATATATAACCAGATTTGGAACCTCTATGTGGAGGCGAGTCCTTTCTGTCGCTCATCAGGTATATGAGTGAGTCACACGATGTGACTCCGGCAACACACGATGTGACTCCGGCAACCGGGGGAGTGTTTTTTATGTGGTGTACTCACGGTTTCCCATCTCAGTGAGGCTAGGAACAGTATGAGGTGGATAGTTCGTCGTTATTTAAGTGAAATATCCTTGAGTACGATGTTAAACCCCCAATCAGACAGACACACAACTGTATGGAGGTCACTTAATGTTGGATTGATTGATGTTTTTTTGCGATGCATAATATGTTTGGGGATAATGCATACATATCCATCTGATCGTTTTATCTTGTGTATTATTGTAGTATGTGGACACGAAGATACTCTCTTGGTTACCGAGGCGACTTAAAATCTGACATAAATTCAACGTGAGACTTATTGGTAAGTCACATGAAGCACGCCAGTTAGCAAGGTACAGAGTGACATGGACAATCCGTGGTCATATAAGTGTAATACCCTTGAGTACGACGAACCATAGAAACAAACCGCAATGTATTCTACATTACCGAATAAGCAATTCAAACTATATGAAAACAATAGATAGATGTAAGCTCCAATGCGTCTTGTTATCATTGGATGAGAACTGTCTCTTGGATCGAACAAATTGTTTTGTCTTGTGGTTGTAAAGTTTTGTTTCTTGTCACAGATTTTATTGTTTTTATATTGTCCATTTTTTAAACGGTTTTATATCTTTTATAAAATAAATGCTCAAACAAAACCATTCGGTGTGTGTTATTTGTTATAAGATTTAGCGTACTTTGTGTATCTGTTCGACCGTTATACGCTTGTCCCGAATTTCGCCCATAATCAGGAAACAAATTCAACATTTTCGCGGAAGCCTTTTATCAGTCATTCCTGAAACCATAAGCTTTTGTTAACTTTTCTTCATTCATTGCAGTTAAGTGTATTTCACTGTTAAGCATTCTTAAACACACATATATATTGATAATGTGATATAAGTTTCTTCGCCAGTCTGACTGGGCGAACCCATCTGTTCATCACAATTTAACACCACGAATCAAATGGGAAGGTGCGCCCTACTAACACAGTAATACGGTAGGCCACTATGGACTACAATGTTCATTTTCGGAAGAAATTAACCACATGTTGAGATGATAATACCTTTGTAAAAGATTTGTTTTCGAATAAATTTCCATCATAAACTTTAATTAAATATTTACGTAAGTACAAAACTGTTAACAAGCCGACTTATTACATATATCTATAGTTTGGGTGAAGTAGGCGAGGTTATCCGAGATATGTGTGCCAGTAAACAATAGATATACGTGATTTGCATTAAATAGGGATTAAATTTCTGTTCTAACAATGTCCAGTTCTTCTATATGTATCTACTGTATCCATTCGAGACTACTATCGTGTGTGTTTATTTTATAAACACCAGGGCGTAAATTTGAATCATTCGGAGTTTGGTTAGAAACAACCCTGTAATTATACTCTGAGAACGTGCTTTTCGGCTAAATCGGCGTGTAAGACCAACGGGATTTCTTGGGAAGGATAAGTGGTAAACATAACCCTGAAACTAACACTACACCTTACCCTAAACTACAGACCATAAACTAAGCTAACCCTAAACTCTACCTTTAAATTGACCTCACATCTTAGATGTCGGATGTACCAAAGGTCTGAATCGGCTAGCTCTGCTACAATAAAATGTTTTAAGGTACTTGCCTCGATGACGCCGTTCTTAAGCGCTTAACTCACATGACGAAACACCGTGTGAAGTAGTAAAGAAACTAATATCAATGAACCACTGTTATAAATTGTCGGTGTTGCTGAGGTTGCCTGCCATGTCGCTATATTGGTGTTATAACCATAACTATGCCATTTAATCCACTATAAACTTATCAATCAACCAAACCAACCGAGTATTGATACATACAACTGCTCACAACTCCTTCACTAAAATACGCTGTTTGAAATCATCATTAAACTGAACGCCGAGCACGTGTTACTGACAAGAGCAGCTTTGAAGAAGATACGTGGTTCAAAAGTAGGTTTTGGTAGTTCTCTAATGTCGTTTTAGCAACATTAGAGCCCTCAGATCATGTAACTGATTGAATTAAGTCAAAAATTAAATTATTTCAAACCGGATGTGACGTCGACGTTTGATATTTATCATTGGGATATTGACAATACCTCGGCGTCCTCTCCTTATACTCAATGTCCGTATCGGGTCTCTGTGCTAGATACTTCGCACACCGTTAAAACAAAACTAAAGAACGAATTTAGCCATCAAATTACCAGTCTGTGAAGTCATTGTATTTAGCAGTTATTGTCTACCCTCAATAATCTACTTTGACAGTGTTTGTGTCAGAAACACTTTACCAATTAGGCTCACTGACCTTGACATCGCGATAGTTGACATAAACACTAAAATCACGCATTACATTAGGGGAGAAGACCAACAGTTTCTGTGGATGCCTTACAAGTTACATGGGCGCCCCAAATTAAGATATGTATGCGTTATGATATATAATCACATGAATTATAAATATTTTCCTTAAATTTAGAAGACAAAAATTTTAACCCCTCGTCAAAAACAAATTTACAGTGCATTTTAGTTTAACTATGCAAAGTCCGTTGCCGTTGTTAAGTCCACTTTTTTGATGCACTAGAAATCAACTATCTCTATGTCAAGATATTCTCGGACAACAACGCTCTCAAACTCTGCGGAATTTACTGAAAAATATAATGTTCAAGATAGAAATTGATTGATAAATACGTTGAATTCACAGCCTGGCAGTTAATTAAATCGCTAAATTCGTTACGTAGTTTTGTTTTAAAATGCACAAATTGTTTTACGGCAAACCCGATACGGGAATTGACTGGAAGGATAGGATGTCGATGTTCTGTCAATGTCCAAATGATAAATATCAAACGTCGACGATCTATTTAATAGTACAAGAATTATGTTTGCTTGCATAGAAACCAGGATGTGAGAATTATGGACTGGTTATTGCTAAATGGATTCCTTTTCACTGTCTTCTGAGAGAATCTGTGTTTAAGCCAGTTGCTGATAAAAATCAGAAACAAAGATTTGCCAGTAAATGCATCATTTGACAGGCTGAAAGAACTTGAGAGTGTGCTTTAACATTTTCTGCCATCCGAATATGAAAGGGATCTTTAGCACGAATCAGCCGATTGAAAGCTAACAAAAATAACCCCAAAAAAGAATGATGTATACTGTGTGTATTTCTATTTGGCCATGAACAGAAAGCTCGGATAGACAGGAGTGCTTTCTCAAAGCGTAAGGGACGTCAACTCCAGACAGAAAGAAAACAGGGGACAGTTTTACCTGGGGTTCAGCTAGTCAACAACAGGAGAAGTCCGCCAAATTTTACATTGATATCCAGCCCAGTATCACTAAAAGTAGATTAGAAACAGAGCCTGACTGTCTTGGAAAGTTTCAGTTTACATTCATGCTAACACCTGTTATATAAAGCTGTCTTCTTACATTCCAGGTCACTAGAACGGACATTTCAGGTCATTGCACCATTCCAAGACTTATCTTCTTTGCGACTAGGCCGGTATATTGACTATATAATACAAGTTTATAAGGATACATATTCGCATATAGGCCTACACACTACCTATCTAGCGTTCTTTAACTTTCCTCTGGCTTCAAATTAGAATGATTTGATATAAACCTGAACCGTAATAACTCTGCCGGATAGAACAATTCAAATAAGAAATTGACTCGGATATGATAGGTATATGGTAGCTTTAAAATATGGAATGGTGTGGTTATTGTGTGTCACTTGCACCGCCTACGTCACTTCCGGTTTATAAAACTTTATTTACCTACTTAATATTCATACGTTTCTTAATCTGAGGGCTGTTTTGTTACTTAAATAGTATTTTTAAAAATACCAATATCCTCTTTAAAAACAGCGTGCTTTCTCTTTTAAGGACTCTACCGCTAGTCAGGGGTAACATTTTGACTTTTTTCTTTTTTTGCTTTTGTGAAATCTTCCTTTCATAATCTTGCTAATGCAAAAAAGTTTGACAAAAAATTTAGTATTTGAGAGTGTTTTTTTTAGATTTAAATTGTAAAATGCGTGCTTCAAAGATTATGCATATCTAAGGGCGGAAGGGATTAACGAGATTATCTCACCTCGACTGACGACCTGCTGACTATTACCACAAACCAATTAGCGAAAAGCCAACAGATCAATTACATGATCGTTGGGATGTGTATTTGAACCGAACAGTAGACGTGGGGAACAAATGTTTATGGGTGGT
>JARFOD010121427.1:4401-14489 GCA_031763545.1 Mopalia muscosa | reverse complement strand
ATCAAAAATTCTTGAAGACACTAATAAAATGCTCTACCATTGCAAGCCGTTTTATCACTTCTACCTTTATTCTAATCATGTCGAATTAGTTTTGCTTTTATTTTACATTATGTACAATATTTTTCACATATATGGAAAAGAACTTCACATATGCAGAATACAGGTAGAAGTGACAAAACAGCTTGCCATACTCTACTAGTACCCTATTATTACTACCATTTAATTATTTCCATTTTGCTGCAAGTTCAATATTTCTTTCAAAAGTAATTAAGACGGTCGACTTCGCCTTAGGGTCTATAGCTATATTAAAGATGAATTTCTTTGACGGTAAGGCGTAAAAAAAAGTCTGTCAAATAATCGTTGACATAACTGTAACGTGCCCGTGTCTAAATTAAGCTGTTTTGCAGACAGAAATGAGGAAGTGAATACTCAGATATACAAATCCTGTTGAATCACTTCTTCTGAATTTGTGTTTTGGTTTGACCTATATACTTCAGTTATATCATAACAGTTTCATAGTTGAATAGTGCTCTGGACAAAACACGTCAGATGGAATAATAAACACCAGTCCGTATATTCTCCTTATACGCTGATGGACATGATCCCTATTGGCGGTTCTTCTCATATACAATCATCATGATCAAGTATAAACGGTATACCAGATTTCCCGCTTACGTAAAAACAGGCTATCTTCTTAAATTTCACATCTTCCGACTGTGTAAATAGGGAAGCCCAACAGTTAGATATGACTGACATTTTCCAATCTATCTTTGGAAATCACAAGGACAAGTAATTTAATTTTTAAGCCAAACGTGACTTGAAGGACACAGATCGTAATTCAGTCCAAGCATCAACATTTAACACAACACAGCTGTGGTTTCACTGACAAAGAAAAAAAACCCAAATATCGAGGTCTTCGCCACAATATCAGATTTAACACATATTGTATTAAAAAACCTAATATGTAGGGAAGTAGAACAATGTTTAGGCTTATTCGTTTGTCTTAGCTCTATGTATGGCCTTTCTCAACCCGTGATGCTGGTCTCTCTAAACGAGTATCTGGTTTTCCCCCGATTTCTTTTAGATACATTAAACACAATGACTAGTATTTTACCTACCTGCGATATTTTTTTCTAGCGGTTTTAAATTTTATTTTTGTACAAAGGAGGATAACTTAAAGGTGTCAAATCAGGCGAGATAGCCAAATAAAAACTTTGTTTATACGACAGTTGAGAAAGTAGGAGTTCGATTATTGTTCTTCTATTTTTCCAAAACAAACCGGGGAAAAAAGTTCAGATATATGTTTTTATAGGCAGGCGATAGCGGCGGATCAATTTCTAGCTTCCACTAGAACTTGAGATAGCCTTTAATAGAAGAAGGAATTAGCCGCAAAAATTTTGTTAGTATGGAAGGTGGTTACTTCCATCGCTAAACAGCATGTTACATGAATGCTTGGATGCTAGAACTATTATTGGTGATTAAATGTTGTAAGGCATGTGTAAAGAACTTTATGACTAAGCTGGTCTGTAGCGATATCTACAACCAATATATTGATCCTCTACTATAGATATCAAGACTACCGGGTTCAAATATAAGAATCACTGAATGGTCTAGGAGGCGATCCGAGATTTGAAAATGCTCTGATGTAGATGAGAACCAGATCATTTCGGTTCACCATGATTCAAGACGCTTTCCAACGAAATATATAATTTTGACAACCACTGAAACTTTGCGCAGCACAATCTACCTCGAGCGAATGACGTTTAAACAAAAGCGTTACAGTGTTCTTAAAACAATTTGAGACCGGAGAAGGGTTTCGATTACACAAGGTAATGTGTTAAACTATTACAGACAGACGAACTAAACTATAATCCACCACGATATATTGTCCAAATTGTTCTAGTCGTTAATGCACTATTTCGGGGTATAATTTCCAACGTTATAGTGCATGAGATGACGTTTATTATTGTATGCTAAGGTATTCAACTTAAGGTATATGACAACAGTAATTTTTTGAAAACCGGACAGAAACCTTGTAGAAACCAATGGTGATCGCAGCAGTTCCCTCAAAGCAAGAGTTGGAGGATATAGGCTATGTATATGGGCAAATCACCATGGCGAGGCTTTTTAAATAAATATTTTAATAAATACTGTAAAACCAGAATAAACATTTGATGAAAAGTGATAACGTTCCGAAACTTTTGGCTTAATCTCATTTTTCCCGGTGTTTTTCCAAATACAATTTGCATTAGAGTAGTTTTACAAAAATGCTGGACGGTTTATAAGTAAAAGCTGGCAAATCAAAACGCATTTGCATTTCCCCAGTAGTCTGTTCTGGGTTATTCACTCTAATTAATGGGAATGTGAAGTTATCCGTAAACAAGTCTCACATACAATAATACATTAATAATATATCAAGTTATTAACGGTCTATTTATTTATATTCATAGCTTGAAAGATGTAATTTGCATTGATATTTACAATATTATACTACGAAAAAATGAAAGTCCCATCGCTCCAAAAATCCGCCAAAGACTAAATTTATCCAAACTGTCAGGACATAACTATGCCTTGCGTAGCCGGTTCCTCGATAGATTAGTAGATTCATTAAGCGGGGATTAAATGATTGATTGGACGGCTTTAAACGCCGTCGCCCAGTATATTCCACTCAGTGGGAATACAAAGCCTCCAGTAAGCACTAGGTATAATGTTTTCCAGGTCCAATCAGATTTGACCAATTGGTCAATAAAGTAAAATATAAAGAAGTAAAACATCATTTTCCATATGTAAATAGCACCAGACATGGATGGACCAGACACCGATAAATAGACCAGATACCGATAAACCAGACACCTACAGACCAGATGCCGATAAATATAATATACACCGATAAATAGACCAGATACCGATAAACCAGACACCTATAGACCAGATGCTGATAAATAGACAAGACGCCCATAAATAGACCAGCTGCGGATAAATAGACTAGATACCGATAAATAGAGCAGAAACAAATAAATAGGCCAGATACCAATAAATGGATCAGACACCGATACATATACCAGAAATAAATAAAACGTAGATATTGATAAATAGACATTTGACCAGACACCGATATAGCAGATACCGACAAATAGACCAGACGCCGATAAATAGACCAGACACCGCTATATAGACCAGGTACCGATATACAGATCAGATACCGATATATAAACCAGATACCGATACATAATATGTAGATACCGATAACAAGACCAGACACCGATAAATAGACCAGACACCAATATATCAGATACCAATAAATAGATCAGACACCAATATATCAGATACAGATAAATAGACCAGATACCGATATATAGTATGTAGATACCGATAACTAGACCAGACGCCGTTAAATATACCAGATACCGATATATAGTATGTAGATACCGATAACTAGACCAGACACCGATAAATAGACCAGACATCGATATATAGACAAGACACCGATATATAGACCAGATCCGATATATAGTATGTAGATACCGATAGCTAGACAAAAACACCGATAAATAGACCATACTCCGATATATAGACCAGACACCGATATATAGACCAGATACCGACACATAGACCAGATACCGATTCATAGTATGGAGATACCGATAACTAGACCAGATATCGATAACTAGACCAGACACCGATATATAGTATGTAGATATCGATAACTAGACCAGACACCGATAAATAGACCAGATACCGATAACTAGACCAGAAACCGATACATAGTATGTCGATACCGATAACTAGACCAGACACCGATATATAGTATGTCGATACCGATAACTAGACCAGACACCGATAAATAGACCAGACACCGATATATTAATAAGATACCGATACATAGTATGTAGATAGCGATAACTAGACCAGACACCGATAACTAGACCAGGCACCGATATATGGTATGTTGATACCGATAACTAGACCAGACACCGATAAATAGACCAGACACCAATATATAGTACTTAGATACCGATAACTAGACCAGACACCGACATATAGTACTTAGATACCGATAAATAGACCAGACACCGATATATAGACCAGACACTGATATATAGACCAGAGGCCGATAAATATACTAGATACCGATATATAGTATGTAGATACCGATTACTAGACCAGACACCGATATATAGACCAGACACCGATATATATACCAGATACCGATATATTGTATGAACATACCGATAACTAGACCTGACGCCGATAACTAGACCAGGCACCAATATATAGACCAGACACCGATCTATAGAACAGATACCGATATATGGTATGTAGATACCGATAACTAGACCAGACGCCGATAAAAAGACCAGATTACAGAAAATCACTTTAGTGGGTGATTATAAAAGGCTTACCGTGTAAACATGATAACTCCCACTTTGACGATATCAGAATGAAGTTTTCCCCAGGATTTACGGATCAATTCCACCTGGTCCTTAGTCAGACTTGGTTCGACAGAAATCAATCCATTTCCCTGATATTCCGGTTTCTGTGACGAGGAGTCTTTGCAAGAATCGTTTAGAAATGAGGAAATTTTAGTTCGTGAGGACAGACAGCCCATATTGACTCCAATGATTAACGGGGAACTCCAGTTACCACTCACTTTATCGCGGAATATTACATTTAAATCAGTAATTCGACTCTGTTCATGGGATGAGTTAATTTGCTGAGACACGATGTACTGTGGGTTATAAGGACACGATGTACTGTGGGTTATTAACAGTTGATAAATTGCTTCAATGTTTAAATGTTTATGCAGAAATACTGGGCACCTTGCGATAAAATGGCTTTTGCGACCTCTGCTATATATACCTGTTTAACAAGCTGTCACACAGATATTGAAGCCAAAGGAAACATTGCATCACTTCATATATTCAAAAATATATTTAAAAAAATATCTGACGGCACATTGATATAAAGGTTATCCCTTATTTTCAGACATCTTTACAGCTGTAAACACAATACATCCGCGTGCAAACAAACTGCCCGTCTAAATAAACTCTGCCGTACCGACTCGATAGTTCTATGAAGACACACGTGCTCCGCAGCAGCTCACAGTGATAGTGTTACAGGGCTGGAAGTTACTCCTCAGCGCTCTGCGATGAACTAAGAACAATCACGACGGTCTTCTTACTGATCGATCGATATTAAACACTGTCTATCATAAATATTATTATCATCTATAAATATGTGTTCAGTTTATTGATAAATATGTAAAGGAAACATAAGGCCACGGAAAGACGCACGACCGAAGAAAGAAAAACGGTAAAAACGATTGAAAAATGAATTAATGTAGAATAACACAAGGGCCTTAATTCATTTAATGGGACGCGAACGGAAACCTAAAAAATGTTACTCTTTCTGAGACTAAAGAGTTGAAATTTGTAGTAGACAATCATTTTGATTAGAACAGTACCAAATATGTGTACATAAGTCAACCTAGAAAAGATATGAGTATTTGTAACGTTATTTTAGTAGAGACTAACAAAGTAGACTGCTATGAATAATTTTTGTGTCTGTTAGAAAGTGAAGATTAACAGTATTTTCGTTATTTTGGGATAACACTTTCTTAGACTATATAGGTATAGCAGTAGACTGCTAAACCTAAATGATGATGTCTTGATATGAAGAAATTTTCCATAGCTACACTAATCGATTTAAAGGACTGGCATATGTCATAGTTCCTACCAGGATAATGACTCAATTTACAGATATCAGACGAGTACAAAGTCAAATCTTAAGACTGGTTCATGTGAGCTGTTAGATATATCAGGATCAAGTTAGCCCCTATACCCTTAACCAGTTCTGCATACTTTGCATATAGTAAATTTTGAAGACTCAAATATTTCATAAACTTGTGTTTAGACCATAATTTTATATTCACGGTATTATTTGAAAATCAACACGCCTGATTTCGGTCATTATTTATAGAAATAGATTTTTCCATTACAATGTGCCATCACTAGACTGCGATACCAAATCCTTCCTGAACGTTTAATGTGATAGATATGGTTTAACGATCCGGTTGTCCAACTGTTCAGGTTATATGTGGTGATATACAATTGTGTGAGAGTTGGGTTACCCAACTGTTCAGGTTACACGTGATGATATAAAATTGTCAGAGAGTTAGGTTGCCCAAGTGTTCAGGTTACCCGTGGTGATATACAATTGTGTGAGAGTTGGGTTACCTAACTGTTCAGGTTACACGTAGTGATATAAAATTGTCTGAGAGTTGGGTTACCCAACTGTTCAGGTTACACGTAGTGATATAAAATTGTGTGAGAGTTGGGTTACCCAACTGTTCAGGTTACACGTGGTGATATATAATTGTCAGAGAGTTAGGTTGCCCAAGTGTTCAGGTTGTACGTAGTGATATATAATTGTGTGAGAGTTAGGTTGCCCAAGAGTTCAGGTTACACGTGAGATATATAATTGTTTGAAAGTTAGGTTGCCCAAGTGTTCAGGTTACAAGTGGTTATATATAATTGTGTGAGAGTTAGGTTGCCCAAGTGTTCAGGTTGTGGTGATATATAATTGTGTGAGAGTTAGGTTGCCCAAGTGTTCAGGTTACACATGGTGATATATAATTGTGTGAGAGTTTTGTTGCTCAAGTGTTCAAGTTATACGTGGCGATATATAATTGTGTGAGAGTTGTATTGCCCAAGTGTTCAGGTTACACGTGGTGATATATTGTTGTGTGAGAATCAGGCTGTTCAAGTGTTCAGGTTACACGTGGTGATATATTATTGTGTGAGAGTTGGGTTGTCCAAGTGTTCAGATAATAGTGATGATAGATTATTGTGTAAGTGTTGGGTTGTACAAGTGTCCAGGTTATACGTGTTGATAGATTATTGTGTGAGGATCGGGTTGTCCAAGTGTTCAGGTTATACGTGCTGATAGATTATTGTGTAAGTGTTGGGTTGTTCAAGTGTTCAGGTTATACGTGCTGATAGATTATTGTGTGAGGATCGGGTTGTCCAAGTGTTCAGGTTATACTCGGTGATGGATTATTGTGTGAGGATCCGGTTGTCCAAATGTTCAGGTTATATGTGGTGATGGATTATTGTGTGAGAGTTGGGTTGTCCAATTGTTCAGGTTATACGTGGTGACGGATTATTGTGTGAGAGTTGGGTTGTCCAAGTGTTCAGATAATAGTGATGATAGATTATTGTGTAAGTGTTGGGTTGTCCAAGTTTTCAGGTTATACGTGCTGATAGATTATTGTGTGAGGATCGGGTTGTCCAAGTGGTCAGGTTATACGTGCTGATAGATTATTGTGTAAGTGTTGGGTTGTCCAAGTGTCCAGGTTATAGTGGTAATAGATTATTGTGTAAGTGTTGGGTTGTCCAAGTGTACTGTAAAGTGATACTACCCTGATGTGTTCAGTAGGGCACAGGCAGTGTGTACTACTGGAAACATTAAGCTGAAGTCCCAACGTCGGTAAACATTGCGTTTACAGGTCTACAATGTAAGGTACCTTAATAAAGAAACCAATAGCTGTTAAGTGTGTCAAATAATTATTGTTATTTGCAAGTGTAGTTCAATTATAACTGATAATGACTAAATATTGTTAGGCAAATATTTCATATCACACTCTCAGTAAGTTATACTCGAGGCGATATCAGGATCTAGGCCTACGTCAAACAGAGAACTCATAATACAGAAATGAAGAAGATTTGATTGCCACAAAATGTCATGTTTTTGTTTCATCAACACAAATCCAACATGCGTGTGAGACACCTTAAATTTATGGTTAAGCATTGAAAAGAGCTGAAATTTGCTATCAAATAATGCTTATCAGGTATTTTTGCGATTTGTTTTACAATTCTTATTCTTATTCTTATTCACTATCGAAAGGTAATTCATTACAACGTAAAAATAATATGGGGCAGACATTTTAACAATGGCGACTAAACTTGTGTGCCGCTTGACCAATCAAGTAACCACATTGCTGCGCATGTCTGGGTGAGTTACCATAATAAAAGATACATGGCTACTTAAAATATAGCTCAGTGTCCATGACACATCATTGACCCCCAGCAGCCTTACATTTCGAGCCTTTTTTTCTGAGTAGCTCTTCGGTTCCTCATGGATGTTTGAAGGTAGCAGCTTTTCAAATTTATTTTGATATTGTATTTTGAATGGAAGTGTCGCACACATTAAATGCTCATTTATTAGGCCTATAATTGTTAATTATATTTTCTATCCCTTTATTGATTACTGCACAAGCGTTACAGAGTATATCGTGCAAGTTATAAAATGCCCGTCTTTTGTTGTCAAGAACGGTCCAAAATTACATTATCTGTGGATCCTAACAGTTATAAAGCAATACATTGTAAAAAGTTGACTCAAATATTCTATCAGGGGTCAAATTAAACTTTCATTTTTTTAAGCTCCTTCTTTATAATGCAGTATATGTCTGACAAAGAGACCTAAGTAATACCACCGGATGAATAGCCATTACTATTGAAGTAGAAAAGTATATAATAATTATACGCACTTTCAATTGAAATCTCTAATACTTGAAATACATAATGAACACATTATGATTTAAATAACAGAATTAAATAGTTTTTAAAAAATAATTTGGTTAAAATGTTACTATGTCCGTTTTGCTCACTCTTTCATCCAAAAGGTTATTGAAAATGAAATCGGGGAAAACGAACAGAAGGAAATAAAGCCGCTCTAGAAACAAAAATTTATGAACTTGTATGGAAAGCCAGGTGTAACACGACCCACCATTTTGAATATCAGCCGCGTTACTACCCACATTCTGGTGCCGATACAGATCTCACGCATAGGAAATGAATTGCATGGTGCAGACAACAAAAGTCCATTCCAATATTACCCCCAGTATAATTGTTTTTCAATAATGCCATATAAAATGTTGATTTCCCTTTATCTTTCTGTACTGCTATCTATCAATCCACTGGTTGACTTTCCGTTTTTTAATTTCCATTAACCGTTGTCCATGTTCTCGCTGGATTGCAAGAGCACGACCCTTCTGAGAAATTACGGTGATGGAATTAAGTACGTAACTATCGTTACTTCACCGGCTATCACAGCTGAAACCCTAAAACAAACACACTTTGAGGACTGAGAGAGGCTTGGCTAAAAACTCTTTTCCTGGTTATTTAGTTACTATGCAGGTCCACAGTGTTTGTGTGGTAAATAACTCTAAACTATATCCTCATTCACAGCATACCCATTCTTTTATTATCGATTTTAACGGATAAAACATCTTTAGATATTTACTCTTCGAAGGCGTTATTAGTTATCTTTGTTTGTATGAATTCTATACAAAACAATATTGAAAACAAAAAGTGTTATAAAAGGACAGTAATCAGGCGGAAAAAGGAAAAGAGGCAGAAAACTGGAAACGAAGTACATCTGATGAATAATCAATATGGTATTCACCAAAAGAGAAGAAAGTAAAACGCTGATGTTTCCTCTTCAATGGGTTGGTAAAAAAAATCCATACAGAAGACATCGTCTGAAAGCAACTCCTGGAGCAATAATTAAAACTACAGGTTAATTTGAGGAATGGCCTTTTGTCACATGTAAAAATGCATTCCAACCAGATAGAAAAGAAATAATTCTTCTCAACATTCATCAACCTATGAAACCGAGGTGGGAATGGCAGAAAATGACCAAATACAAAGCGATATTAAATAAGGAGGTTATATAGAAGTATATATATACAATATATATATATATATAGTTCAATTGAATATATGTATATAAAAAATAAAAATTAACCCAAGATATAAAGAATATTTTTCATTTTCACACAAGTTCTGCCTGCATACAAATAACCTTTGATCCAACACTCTATATTTCTCCAACCCACTATGCCATTGTCCAATAGCTCAATCACTCAGAAAATTCGGTTCCAAAAGTTATAGCCAAACAATGCTATTTCCTTGTATTCCGATGCAGGACGTGTTCACCAAAATTCGATGTACAAAAGTAGAATTTTTCCAGTATACTATATGGTTTTATTCATCTGTATAAAATCACAACGTTTTCTAGAAATATCG